>JACCPG010010257.1:0-151645 GCA_016069955.1 Drepana arcuata | reverse complement strand
ATCCTTCGTAGATTCATAATGTTCTGGAGCTGGAGCTGGTGGAATCCTTCGTAGATACATAATGTTCTGGAGCTGGAGCTGGTGGAATCCTTCGTAGATTCATAATGTTCTGGAGCTGGAGCTGGTGGAATCCTTCGTAGATTCATAATTGTAATAACATACAACTAAATAAAATCATTCGCTCCTAGAACTATATACATACATACATACTTTGATCATGTGTAATACTGTATTACGATCGACCACAAATCGGATTACCGAACCATATAGAATATATATATATATATATATATATATATTATACATTATTTGCGTGCCCATCTTTTGTACTCGCGCACAAGCGGAACAACGCTCAGCTAATAGATTTAGTTGGGAAGTGTGCCGCAGCCTCTCCGCCTGCGGCCGCTACAGCCCTACAGGGGATACGTCAATTGTTGAAGCCCCGTTGGATGCACACCCGCATAGCTGCGGAACAATTGTGGGCTAATGTAGTCGCGCCAATGGTTGCGTTGTTGGAATGAATACATGGGTATCGTTGATTTACATGTTATGAATGAATACATGTTATCGAATAGATATGAAGGGTGAGGCAACAGCAATGTGTTAATATCTCCGAGCGCATGTTCGTACGTTGCGCCGACAGGGGCATGTGTGCGATGTGTACAGTACAGTACAGTACAGTACAGTAGCCGCGGGGCAACACTTTAGCGACCAGTTGTAGTGTGTTGTGTAATTTCCTCGAGCGGCGTCACGTGTCGCGCGCTCGGCGATGCCCCGCGGTCACTAACACCACACTTTCCGGAACCTTCCATTGCATCCACTCAGTATCCACATGGGATGAAGCAGGTTCCGGCTAATAATAATTTGGACATTCAACTGCGCCTAAGCAGAGCCTGTACTACCTAGAGATACACATATATGTATGTGTTGTTAACCTAGTGATCAGTGCTCCAAGCATCAATGTATTGCGTCAAAGTAGGCATTCGTATTTATTCAAATTTTTAAGAGATTTTTCGAGTGCCAGTAGCGGACGTAAAAGTACTTAATTGTGATACCCGGGTGCATTTGTTTTGAATTATAGCTGTACCGTCCATATGGGTACCCTTCATGCAAATTGGACTGACGTGTCATGAATGAGCTCACCAAATAGTTGGATAATTAAATCATCGCTACATAATGTACGGTTCCCACACGTTCTACGGAAAAGAATCAATGAAATAATTCGTAAAAGTGTTCTGTGCACATTTTTACGATACGAAACATAATAATAATAATAATAATAATAATAATTTATTTCAGTAACTTATAAATAGGTTTACAATTCAGGGTTTTGAGTCTCCTTTTAAGCAAGTAATTGCTTGTATTAGGAAATTCAGCTCTTCTGCAGCAGTTACATGTGTTTTATGGAGTTCTAAGGTTTACAGTATTCAATTTATTATGAAAACTATATTAAATCTTAAATATGAGTACATAACATAGCAAGTAAAATAGGCGCGTCTCTGTATGATTGTATGTGTGTGTGTGTGTGAGAGAGAGAAAGTGTAGGTGTGTGTTTGTATTTGAGTATATATATATATATGTGTAGTTTTGTTTATTAATGTTTGGATGTGTGTGTATGAATGTTGGTGTATGTGTGTCTGCAGATGTGTGTGTATGAATGTTGGTGTATGTGTGTCTGCGGATGTGTGTGGGTATAGATATGTGAATGTCTTGTATAAAGCATCTAAGTCAGGTATATAGTATATCACACTATATATATCGCTCAACTATTACACTAGCTACACTAGCTAGCCCTACGAACTTGTCTTGGGATCGGAAGCTGCTTGCGCACAGCAGCTTCCACTAACTTTAGAGCATAGTTTGGACAAGGGATTCAAGCTCCTCATAAGTTATTGTTTCTAGCCATGACGTCAGTTTTTCTTTGCAGACGGATAGATTCACGGAGTAGATGTTAATTTTTTTTTGTTAATTAGATTATACAGGTGAGATGATTGTCTAGCAAACTGTCTTTTAGCAAAAGTGGTTTTGACTGTGATAGTGGTCGCGACATTACTACTTCTTCTTCTTTTTAACTTTTCGGCAACGAAAGGGAGGGATTTGTGTTTTCGTAGAATTAGTTGCAGTATATATAACTTTCTTACTGTCAGAAGATTAGATTCGGCATAAAGACAATCTGTACTGTGTCTAAAGGGTTTAAAGAGCATAACCTTAATCAGAGACCTTTGAGCTCTTTCAAGCTCTAGGAATTTGGTTTTCGTTGCACCACCCCAAACTGGTAAGCAGTATGACAAGACCGATTGCACTAGTGCCTTATATATTTGATGTAATAGAGTTAATGATGCAACGTGTCGTAATGTTTTAAAAGTATAAATAATTTTTCTTATTTTGCTCATGATATGTTCAATGTGTGGATGCCAGGATAGCCTCTTATCTACAATAACTCCAAGATACTTAGTTGTATTAACTTTGTTAATTTTTACACATGAGCAATTTGAGTTAGGAATGCTATGACAAGTATGAATTTTTATTTGGAATTCAGTGTTTGGCTGTGAACGTTCGTTTGTTGAGAAACAGATATAGTTAGTTTTTTTAACATTCAGAGTCAACAGGTTACTATCTAACCAGGTTGCAATTTTCTTTAATCCATCTTCAGTTAGTTTCTTTACACTATCCCACGATGACCCAGTAAACACAATAGCGGTATCGTCAGCGTATGAAAAAACATGTCCAGACTCAATTTCCATGCTGCAGAGAGTGTTGATATATATGAGGAATAGCGTAGGCCCTAACACACTTCCCTGTGGGACGCCGTACCCTATTTTTTCCTCTGCACTGACAAGTTCACCAATCTTAAGCTTTTGTGTGCGGTCACTCAAATAACTTTCAAAAAGTTTTAGAGGTATTCCTCTTATACCAATATCTTCAAGCCTGAGCAGAAGAGTGGAGACGGAGACGGTATCGAAGGCTTTCTTTAGGTCGAGGAATACAGCAAGTGCCCTATTTCCACTGTCTACTTTTTCGGTAACAGTAGATGAAAGTGCCAGTATTGCATCTTCAGTAGACTTGTTTGATCTGAAGCCATATTGTGATGAGGATAAAATGTTAAATTTGTTGAGATAGTTTATTAGTCTAGTATTTAAAAGTTTTTCCAATATTTTGGCAAGCACAAGGAGAACAGATATTGGTCTATAATTTGAAGAATCAGACTTGTCTCCACTCTTATGCACAGGTGTTACGAGGGCTAATTTGAATGCGGAAGGGAAGATACCTAATTTAAAGCATAAATTTGCTAGATGTGTTATCACTGGGACAGTTAACTCCGGTGCAGCTTTCAGAAAGTATGTTGGTACATTATCCCATCCCGGGGCACTGTCAGATTTAAGACACATTACTAAGGCAAGAACTTCATTATAATCTGTGTTATAGAGAGCAAAAGATGATACACAACTGTTCAGTCTGATGTTTGAGTTAATGTGTACTCTGTTTTTTGATGATGCTATGATTTCATCTGCAAGGGATTTTCCTACATTACAGAAGTATTTATTTATTTTGTTCAAAGATTCCTGAGGCATTAATCCTACTTCTAACAACTCTGTGTTTTGGGCCTTGGGGTTTTTTCGTTGAGTAATTGCGTTAATAGCATGCCATAATTTTTTAGGGTTTTTATGAGCTTTTATTAATTTTTCTCGATCGAATTTACGTTTTTGTTTTTTAATAATGCAGTTACAATAATTACGATACCTTTTAAACGTTATTTTCAGAATTTCGTTATTGGGGTCTTTTTTCAGTTTTGCCTGCATATTGTTTCGGTTGGATATGCAGCGTAGCAAGCCTCTGGTCATCCAAGGTTTGAGAATTCTTTGTTTAAGTGGTATGGATACAATAGAGCTATTGGCTAACAGAGATTGTTGAAGCATTAATATTAGTTTATCAGCAAGTATATTAGGATTGGTAAGCTTTAAAAGCGCGGAAGGTTCTGAGTTTTTCAGGAGGGCAATAGCTCCTGCCAGGTTCATTGTATATTTTTCTTTATTTTTATTTTTGATATTTGTGCGATTTGATAATTTTAGAAATATCGTTTTGTGATCAGTTATAGTAGTGTTAATAACCGCTATCATGACAGTTTTATTCTCAGGTATAAGTTTTATTACAAAATGATCAATACAATTAGCCAGTCTTGTTGGCAATGTGTGTCCAGGAAGTAGGCCATGCATTGCCAACATATTCAGATAATTTAGTCGATTTGAGCACTGTTGAGACTGTTCATCAGGTCTACAGATCAAGTTGATATTTATGTCACCAGTTATTATAATGTTTTTATTTGATCCAAGAGTACCTAGGTGATTGCTTAGAGAGTTAATGAATTTGTCAGAATTTGCGTTAGAGGGGGACCGGTATATGCCAATTACTATTAGGTCAGGCACAATATCAATTTGCAAACACGACGCATGCGTTAAATTGACTTCAGTTATGTTGGAACTGTATCCGTTTTTTATGTATGCAACCACACCATCGGCTTTATTTGTGTGTATAGTTGTTTGATACGGGGTATAGTTGTCAATTTGAGGTATGTTCTTATTTGAGTTAAGCCTGCATTCACTCAAGATGATAAGGTCAACATTAGTCTTAAGTTCACTAAGGTTAAGTTGAAGATCGTCAATATTAGAGTAAACGCTTCTTATATTTTGTGATATTATAGTAAAATCTGACGGTTTAACTTCAATTATTGTGGGGAAGTCTTTAGTGTCACACTCATACACCTGTGCAATTTCTATATTATCTATTTCCTTCATAATTGTAAGTGTACTATCCATCATCATAAGTAATAGTGAAATAGTAAGTCGTTAGCAGTTTATTGTTTTTCTCGGTTACAGTGATTACGTTTAAATAGATATGTTGGGGATATGTGTCGATGTGACTGGGTTTCTTATGTGTACAATGTGTTTTGTTAATGTAATTTAATTGATGAAGAGTGTTTCTGTATCTTGTTTTTTGATGAGTGAGTACTAATTGTGTTAGACTGTATGTATTTGTATTGATAAGTATAGTTTGATATGTAATTGCAGATGAGTGATTGGTTAATATGTGTGTGGGCGAGCGCCTTAATTCTACATAAATAGTTCTATGAAAAATAGTGTAGTAACAGTGTAGTAACAAGTTTTGACTAAGGAATAATCGAGGAGTACAGTACAATAATATCCTATGACGAGATATTACGACTAGTCATTTAAGTTGCATAAGATTATTTACATCTGATTCATTTTTAATACTAATGATTGGCGAGTTTTCATTTTCTCTCAGGTATATTTTTCCATATGCAGTCCAGCAAAATTTATAGGACTTAGATTTTAAGAGGTCTCTTGCAAGAAAGTAAAGGCGCGATGCTTTAGGAGTTAGATGTTCCGTAACAAATATTGGAGAGTATTCATTCTTCTTGAGTCCGAGATGTTTGGCACATAGTTTTTCTGAGTGTTTGTAGTTGTATGTCTTACATGACTTCAAAAAATTAGCTTTAAGTATTGCAGAAGACATCTCAACTATTATCGGCCCAATACTTGCGTTTCCTTTCTTGTTCTGTACTCTATATATATCTTTGATATCTCTTTGTTCAATGCTACAATTTATCGCTTGGGATAAGCTATTGACCATCGTAAGTAAGTCTTCTTTTGTTTCTTTTTCCAATTTAGGCGCATTTTTAATTTCAATGCAGGCCTTACGACTCCCGCGCTGAAGCTCCTCTATTTTGTCCTCCAACATGGCTATGCGGTTCTTGTCTTTCTTGGACTCAATTTCAAATGAGTCAATTTTCTTTTTTAATTCCTCATTTTGGGAGGATAAAAAAGCAATCGAACTGTCAATGTTGCTATTTGTGTTTTTAATTTCATTGTGAATTTTCTTTATTTCCTCCTGTTGTGTTGCAAATAGGCTAGAAATAAATGCCTTCATATCCTCCTTGAAATCGGAAAATTCTGAGTCACCGTCTCGTTCCCTTTTTCTCCTGAGAAATACATAGTTCGGCGGTGTACGTTCATTTTGCTCGCAAAGGTTTGATTCCGACAACGACCTATTCGAATCCTCCATTTTCAAAAGTACCAGGAGACAATAAGGCAAGTAGTCTATAAGCCGTCACAGGCGCTTCTTATTAGTTGATGGTAGGGCAGCAGGGGAGGTATGCTGGACGAATTCAACCAATCACGTAGTAGGGGAGGGGCTTCTTAATTAGTTATCAAAATGGCGCAGGATGCGTGTGCGCTGATTGAATATCGGAGATGAGTTTAAAAAGGTGGGTTACCTTGCAATTTGGTCGAGCAGGTACCAGGAAAGCAGAAGTCACTTGTAGGCTGATTTCTTTACTTTAGAATGGAGCTCCTTCCATGTTCTGCACTCCTAATTTATTTGGTTGATTTATTGAGTTGAAATATTGATTTATTGCGAATTGAATAAGTATGTGCGAACCAAATAGACGTGTACACCTTGCGGCGGTCCGGGGGGAAGAGGAAACAAATTGCATAATAGAGAAGAGAAGAGAAACGGAAATGTATTGACCGACAATTTCATTTACAATTTCATAGACCGTACATTCCCAGATGGGCATTAAGCCTTTTGAAAAATTACAGCGATACTATTTCTGTGGAGTGCGACCTCTTTAATAATTATAATAAAATTGTGTGTGGTAACATTGTTTCGGCACAAATGTAACGTAACGATGACATCCGCAGAAGTTGAAAACTGTGAACATTCGCAATATCACGGAATGCGCGAAGGAGTGGGTTCGTTCATAAAACTGAGCTCGCCCTCGCTCCAAGCCATGTGTCAGTAAATGCGCACAGACGGCGGAATGGCACTTCGCGACGATAGCCCTGCATTTACATAGATAGCTGCTCTACTGCAGGCTCGGCGCCGTAAGCTATTGTCGACATCCACATCCGGCGCTGAGCTCGCCCGGCGGAGGTTTGGTGCTCACGTGCCCTTGTTGCACGACGTTGGTTGTTGGTGTACCTTTAGAAACATAATGTGTAGTTACATAAGACGTTTTGAGACAAAACAATTGAAGGATGCCTGACGGGTACCCAGACATCCTGATGTGCAGTATATAGAACCTGATCAATTTCCTGATTCAAATTGCCAATCGCTGAGACTAGAACAATAAAGTAAAGTGTTTGCAATCCATCCTCACTTTATGGCCACCTGAGTCGTTATTCTAAAATCCCTTAACAGTTACATTTTACTGCAAATGTCTCCCGTCGCATTGTTTTATCCACATAAATACCTGAGAAGTAGTGGAAATCCTTAGTACCACATAGCTCTCTGCCCAATATATAGGTTATACGGTATTAAAAGCATCGCGGCTGGGTAATATATCCAGCCTGTGGGCTTGTCTCACGATGACGAAAGACTACCTTGAATGTATGTGCCACATTGATAAAAATACTTAATTTCCGTTCCGGATATAATCAAATATCCAGTAGATATGCAATATGTATGTTATGCCAGTGTCGCCAGTAGTCCTAAGTCACCGTCGCAGCTACCAAGCCTGCGGCTGCACGGAGCGTCATCTCCACATCGTAAATGTTAACGAGCCGTGTGCCAGATACTGTACACATGCAAGCCGCGTTGGGGCATAAAGATGACAAAGTACTTTACATTACACATATAAGCAAGAACAATGCAGTTCATTCAATATAAATTTCCCCTGAACGGTAGAAAGTTAAATTAACCCATCCGGCAAATGTATATAATGGCATTACCCCGCGCCCTCACACACCTATTGCCAAGCGCTGAGCCGGGTGTCGGCCTGTCAGGCTCACTGTGCCTGCAGCGTGGGGCGTGTCGGCGAGATACGAGCGCACGAAGTAATTGGAACCTACTGACATTGTTTACACTCATCTCACGCGCCGATAATTACGTGAACTCACCCGCGGAGGTGCGATGGAGCACTGGAGTACCGAGGGTTGATCATGGAGCGAGCTTAAATCGCAATTAAACCAATGTGTGGGGCGTGTCCCTGAAGAGTGTAGGACCTGAGACACGGCAACCAATGTATGGCCACGTATTTTTCATAGTACATTAAAATTGCGATATTACATACATACATACATATCATCACGTCATCACATCAGTCTCTAACGGGATAGTCAGGGAGAATAGAGCGCCAGTTCTCTCTAGACTTGCATACCTCTTTCTCTTCCTCCGGAAGCGTCCGATATTATTTTAGCCGAAATTGCCTATTTATGTTTGCTGGATGTAAAACTCTTTCGTTTAAACTAATAACATAATGTATTTATTTTGATTTTGGCTCAACAGATAGGTTGGCACAGCCATTCGGGAAGATGTGAAGAACATTATATAATATGTACTTAGTTATACCGCGCTCCGACCATTACGTAAGTGGATCTAAATTTTCCATAAATGTTTTTGAGAGTTTACGCAGCGTTGAGTCAGTAGCGACCCTCGATGCAAAGTGTAGTTAAGTGTAGTGCAGCTGACTGTACATGCTCCTCCCAGACACGGGGCAGCGGTCACGGCCAAGCCCAATAAACAATACGCGAATCATGGTGCTTTACTAGTATGTAACTATACGCGAATGTCACAGTAGAATGTACAGTGTGCCGGCCTACGCGTACTCTTGTAATATGAATAAAATAATAATATTATATAACGACGGTACTGTTTTGTCGACATTAATATGAAACAACGTGCGGGTCTGGGAGAGGAATTGTTTCAGTGGATTATTATTATTACATATTGTGAAGCGTGCAGGCAGGGGGGGGGGGAGGGGGGGAGGGGTATTATAAAAGGACGCGAGCAAAAAATGAGACGAACAAACCAATCCTCAAAGGTGAATGAGGTTACAAGCAATAGTTGATCTATCATTGTTGGCCATTGGAACGATCGTGAAAATATATTACTTGCTTGCTTAATATGCTTGAGTAGCCGCCTGGAAAAAACAATCGCAGGTTCAATCCACCAAATACGGTACAGACTGCCGCGGATATAACTATTATATAGGTAAACATCATGTGGCAACCAGTATACTTTAAAAAAAATATATATATACTTTAACGAAGACGGAATTAATCTCATGTTACAGACAGTTTCTTAAATAAAATCAGATAGTTGTGTTCGGCAAGAAAACCCTCGCAGTCACGTGCAGTCGCGGGGGGGCCCATGGCGGGTAATTAGTGAGTGCGCATTGAGGCCGGCTTCATTTGTCATCCTCCCCAGACACGTCGGAGCGAGCTGGCTTTGTGTTCAAACACGCGACGAATTGATCATACTTTTTGTCTCTCGACAGTGCTCACGATAGGACAAAAGTTATTGTATTCATGGGGAACAACACACCTGAAGCCAAATGTGTGTATAGTATTAACAAGAATAAATCACTAATGGATATGCTGCCGGAAACTTATAGCTTTGATTATTTGCTACATATTCGTATGTATACAAAGAAAAATATCTTCGCGTCCTTACAGAAGGGTCTCCGAAGATATATTTGAGGTGCCAACGTGACAGATGGGGAGTCCGTCGCCGTTACGGGAATTACGAGGGATACGTCTCGAGCCTATATTTATATCGTATACGCATCAACGGTGGCAAATAGGTGACTACTGCTGTCTACAGGCGCTTTCAACACCCCAGGGGCAGCGCGATGACATGATTGAGTAGATGTGAGATATATGTAGAGGAATACTTATGCTAGCAGCATTTGCTACAACCAAGTCCCAATTCAGTCTGAAGTCCAAGAACGGACGCTTTATATACTCCCCAGAATTGAACATGTTTTCACTAAAAAGTTTTAGAGTGCATAGTAGAAAAGTCAATGCTTTAAAACCACAAACTAGTAAAATACAATGAGCTTGTCCCAATCGGTGGACAAACAAACAAAGCGTGTTGGTTAACTACTAAGCCGCGAGTGGTTAGTGCAGTACAATAGTGGACTGGGAACGACACATTATTGATAGAGTCATGGGCAAAGCATTCGTGACCTGCGCTAGGTGAGCCTTCTTTGTCTACATCCCTCCGCGGCCGTTTAACAATAATCTCATTACGTAAATCCCCATAACGCAGGGAACTAACAACGTGCCCAAATGGTTGTACGTAAGTATATCCGACAATCGTACTACACTCGACATGCCTCGGGGTATATAAAGTGCGGAGAATGTGAAGCACGAATCGGGAGTAAATTGTTTCTCTCCAGAAAGACGTGGAAATAAATGAATCCAACTACACTGCTTGTTCATGTAGCGGGGAGTCGTTGGTGGATAGAACACAGTCCGAGTGGGCGGCTGCCCTTATGGTGGATAGAACACAGTCCGAGTGGGCGGCTGCCCTTATGGTGGATAGAACACAGTCCGAGTGGGCGGCTGCCCTTATGGTGGATAGAACACAGTCCGAGTGGGCGGATGCCCTTATGGTGGATAGAACACAGTCCGAGTGGGCGGCTGCCCTTATGGTGTATAGAACACAGTCTGAGTAGGCTGCCCTTATGGTGGATAGAACACAGTCCGAGTGGGCGGCTGCCCTTATGGTGGATAGAACACAGTCCGAGTGGGCGGCTGCCCTTATGGTGGATAGAACACAGTCTGAGTGGGCTGCCCTTATGGTGGATAGAACACAGTCCGAGTGGGCTGCCCTTATGGTGGATAGAACACAGTCCGAGTGGGCGGCTGCCCTTATGGTGGATAGAAAACAGTCCGAGTGGGCGGCTGCCCTTATGGATGGCCAGTGTATCCTAAATAAGCCACTACGGGGCAATGCACTTGGGGATATTCTTTTCGAACATTTCGAGAAAATGTGAAACTAGTAAGTACTAGAGGTAGCCAGCCTGCGTTACCTTGTGCTCAGGAGCGAAGATATATCACGATCATAATCATCATCATAAATTTAAGCGCTGTGCTCTTGTCGCCTCTTGTTGCCTCTCTGATGCAGTCCCTTCCATTTGCTTCTGCCCAGTACAACCTCTTTGACCCCCCTATATGTCATGAGAGACCTTTTCTTTGATCTGACCCATGTATGTAAATCTTGGTCTTCCTCTTGTCCCCTCTACCTTCCTTTCCTTCTAAGATGTTTCTAAATAAGGTATCATGTAGTATGAGGTGGCCTATCTTTTTATTTGTATGTAACAAGAGTTACAAACAAGCGTACGGCTCACCCTATAGAAAAACGTTGCCACTCTGTGTTCGGAGAGTTACACTCTGTTGGCAGCATAATGGGACTAATCCTCTGCTGCCAACACAATATAACAATTCTCCCCCCACCCCAAGGAGCTCATTACTGGAAACCTTATTCACCACGTAGGAACACAACACAATAAATTGTGTTATTTGGCTACGGACTTCTATAAGGTGGAGGTCCTGCCCCAGTCGGGCAGCTCCAAATTCGAACGGGAAACCCGTTATGCCCTACCTATTTTTAGTTTTACTTTACAAATGCTGATCCGAGTTTTTATTGCTTTGAAAAACCCTTAAGTGATCAAAATGTATTTTAATGTCGCTCGCTACAAACTTCAGCCGACCAACAACAAGAACAGACATATCTGTTAATAGATGTCGCCTCCATCATGTCCCTTGGGCTTAAAAACGGTAATGGCTAAAGTTTGATTAATGCTGGTGAAGTGTTGAGTGACTCGACCGGCTCTGTCAATGGACTATATATGATACGACTGTCTTATGTATGATTCATTATATTTAGATATATACATTTGTATGCCATAAACACGACATACAGATAAATGTAGTTGTAGATATGCTGCAGGTGGAGCCTGAACCTGTTACCATCAGCATAGAAGCTGGGAGTGTCTGCGCGCTACAGGAACAGACACAGTAACTTCCTAAGGTTGTAGATACATGCATACCATGGGTGTCGGGTGTGATGCTGGCGGTGCCGGTAGAAGTAACGTGAACTCCACGCTATTGTAGCACACGCCACGCGCCGCGCGAGTCCGTTGGTGCCACTATCATTATGTTAATACTTATTGCGTTAACAACATACCATGTATAATATTATGAACTATAATTATAAATATTACTAACAGTTTAATTTAACTAAAAACTTCAGACACGCGTCAAGGCAGGCGCCACTATGAGTTGCCTTCAATACAAAGGTTGCAAGCTCGAATCCCAAGTGTACCAATGATTTTTTATGAACGTAGTACAGTGATAAGTCACTGTACTACGAACTTTCGAAAAACATTGAGAAACCTTCCAACGTTTTAGGAGACATTCAAATGCATATGTATGTATAGTCGTGCTTGGGTAACGGTGATTGACTCGACATCTGTCACGTTGCACCTAAAATATATCTCCGAAGTAAAGTAGGTGAGTACGTACTGCACACCTCTGCCTACCCCTTAGGGGTTCCTCGTGGGAAGGCGGGAAAATTAAATTACCAACAGTGTTTGTCACAGGGTGGCCTGTGACAAACACAGTTGTTTACCTAACCTAACCTAGTGGTGCGGCTGGGACACTAACACCAAGTACTAGTAGGCCATTAGCCGGTGAGTGAGTTTGTCCAACTTAGTGGCCGAGTGCAGAGCTATCGACGGCAGGGCTAAGGCTATGTGCTAATTAGCTCTCTGCTTTCGTAAGCCAGCCGACGCGTCGGGACATTACGTCTATTGCTTGGGCAGGCTCTAGTGTTGCCTCGATATGCATTATGTTGTACTACAACAATAAATATAACTGATCTGGCTGTTTGTCATAAAATGTATATATATATATATATATGTACGAACTAAACGCACGGCACATGGAAAATTATTGGAATTACTTTGTCTCATTGGAGATATATTATTAAGTATGCATTGCTCGCTAATCCATTAATCGCTATTTTTAGCATTCCAGTAAAATGAAGGCAAATGTAAATTGACCGCTAGTGCTGGCTGGTTGCATAAGGGTCCTGTCCTCGTGTTGCGAGGAGTGGCTCCTCCTCGGATGTGAGTAAGAACTTTAATTAAACGAGGATAAGCCTATTGCGAGCCCCAGCTTTATCCACACGATTTGGCTTCAAACAACATTACAATTGTGGTGCTTTTAAATGGTGTACACCGGGTGCGGGGTGCGGGGTGCGGGGCGCGGGTACCTTCGTGGGATCAGCTTGGAAGTATACAATTAAGGATGAGATTGTCAAGATTGCTCGAAATGTCGGGTGATTCCTTAAATATTTCAGGTCATTTCAATCGCTTTTTAACCGACTTCATGTCAACTAGGCGACGGTTTCCGCTTACCATCTGGCGGGCCGTGTGTTGTTTGTCACTCAAATGGTAACAATAAATATTTTCTGAAAAACGAGTAGTAGCACGAGTATGGCCACCATACACCAGTGTGTAACAATGTGTGGCCCGAGCCAGTTCCTCGTCGCGGCCATTTTCCCTCCGCCAGCGCCCCCTGGCGTGCTGGGCACACACCGCACAGCGCTATACATTACGTATGGCCTCATTCTTACAACACACTAACTTGTATCTCGTCGGTTCACATTGATATCCGGTAAGCACTACCCTCTGCCTAGTCAGAGATTTACTTTCTAGCGAGTATCAATTACAGAGACTGTTGAAGGCTTTGTCTGTAATTCTAGCTCGAACACGCTCCCGTGAGATTTTTTTTTTTTTGTATTGTCTCTCGTAGCGTGAGTTCCGGGAACTTTTGCTACTTAACCGGTCAATGGCGAGACCTAGGCCTCCAGCCAGGCACTTTATTTCTAAACAACACAGCTAAGGGCACCCCCTGTGGGGTACGAACCTCGGCTTAGGGCGTTGCTGGATCGCGAGCAAGGGAGCTGGGCTGGACTGGTAATTTTATTTAAATATTATTTGGGGGCGGGATTTGCCGGTCTGGCTCGGCGCGGGCCGGCGTTTGCGGCGGGGGTCGGGGGGGAACATTACGGCTTATTCGCGTCGAGCCTCGCCGGCGAGGACGGAACAGTAGTCGGTTTTGTGTAATGTTGGTATGTTTTTGTCGGGCGTCCTGGAGGACCGTTATGTCGTCATCCGGTTCGATGACGGCATGTTTTGGACGCCTTATCTTCGAGATAAGGGAATGAGTGTATCGGGCGGCCGATACGACGAGGGGGTTGGGGTGGTTTACAGCAGAATCGAAATGACGTTTGGACAGTTTTTTCAAAAACTGTCCAAACGTTTTTGGACAGTTTTTGACAGTGGCAATATATCACTGAGCACCTATATGTATCTTCGACGATACGTGGTTATATATACACCCTTGGGACATCCTTGTGGGAAGGCGTGAATATATATGGAAAATATATTAATATTCTACACTTATCACTACAATAAGTAATTGTTGAGTTGACCGAGGTGTCAAGTTTGAGAGTATGAGAGGTACTCTCAGATAGCGCAACAATCGGTCGCCTGCCGTGGCCGCCCCGAGCCCGCTTGAGCCCGCCCGAGCCCGCCCGAGCCCGCCCGAGCCCGCCCGAGCCCGCCCGAGCCCGCCCGAGCCCGCCCGAGCCCGCCCGAGCCCGCCCGAGCCCGCCCGAGCCCGCCCGCTAGCAACGCAGGGCGCCGCTCCCGCCCGAACGCGGCTATTTTACGAGACATCCCGAAACAAATGCTACTGCATCGTCATAAAATTTTACACTCGAACATTTCCCGTGAAATATTTTATTTGTGAATTTGAAACGTAGGTACTTCCTATCGGATTTTCGATTAGGTTGCTTCAATATAGTCCAATAGAAATACTAAAAGTACATTTAACATTTTGTCCAGCAAAGCTCAATCCTTAAGCTAAGGTTAAGCACGTAATATTGGAGGTCAAATATTTGCGTTCATTTTGGTGATGTTCAATAGTGGCGCATAATAATGCTTATTACAAAGTAAAGTAAAGTAAAGTAAAACATGACAATACGTCTAAACTATTTAATGAAATATTTGTAAGTTTGTTTCGAAGTACGCAGACATATTGCATGTTTTGTGATTTTAATATCGATGTCAGCAAATAGGGGAGATGTCTAGTCATATACCTATGTGGAGAATGTATGTGTTGTGTCCTAGGGCATAGACGGTGCGCCCGGCTTCACACGGATAGAATCATTTGCAATGAAAAGACAAAATTACATTGAATATGTAAGTACCTCCGTGATAATGCACAGCCAGTTCGTTCCCATGTCCTTCAGCGAGGCCAGGAGTACACAAAATACCAATTGACATTAACTGCTTACATATATTATAACGAGCACTGATATTGGCCGTAATATATTGTTTACGGCGTATCGGAATGGTGCCATCGGAATAAAATAATTAGGTGCCATTGTGCGCCGCTCATTTATTGCCAGCCTTGTGCTCTGCCGTGGCGGAGGTCGCGCCGTACGAAGCTAAGGGTGCACTTAGTTTATACGAGATTATTCAATGGTGCTAATATATGAGCGTGAAGGAAAAAAACGAGAGGAACCTGCATAAGTTGGAAAATAATACAAAGGCCTATGTATAGTCGTGCTATACACATATATATTGAGTAACGGCGATGGACTCGCCATCTGTCACGTTGGCACCTATAATATACATACATACAAATTATCACGCAGAGCCAATAACGGGGTAGGCAGAGAGAAACATCTAAAATATATGTCTGGCGGAAAGTGGGTGTGCTACACACCTCTGCTTAACCCTTTGGGGAGCCTTGTTGGAAGGCGTGAGTATACAAATAATTCATGAACTATTGGGTTACTAACTGTTGTAATTGAAAGCAAAATTTGTTCGTCTCATTAAAAGTTGGCGCAACATAATAGCATTCGCGAGAAGAGTACCAGTCAATGAACAGGGAACATCACACATTAAGCAAAGTCAGAGCGAGCTACTTGCAGTTTATCTCATGTAAGCTCATTAACACTATGTATCCAGGTCACGTGCACAATAATTGCACTGCTTGTTGTTTGAGCTGGATGGCACGGCTCGGCTGTAAGTGGACTTCCGCTCGTATTGTGAATACTATTCCAGAACAATGGGTATCCAGCGGGCGTTGGGCGCAGACGTATCTCACTGCCGACACAAATGAAGCCCCGCTGAAGACATATAACCCGATATAAAATATTTAATGGGCGCTAGAGCTCGCCTGCTTGGAAACGAGTGCTTGGTGTATGTTTTGTGTTTTCATTATATTATATTATATGATATACAATTTAATAACAACAATTAATAATATTTACAAACAACAGTTGAAACTAACTACTTACAGATAAAATATTTGTCCCAAATCGGTATCCCGAGGCAACGTGCCAAGAAGACTAGCAGCATTGCCACGCTGGATAGTAATGCTGATTCTCTGAGCGAGATATGTTCTAGCCCACCTGTCACGAGAGGTCTCGACGAGACCTCTTTAAGAAGATGGTGAGCCTCGGGACCCCAAGGCCCCAGAGTTTCAACCGCAAACGCAGCAAATATGTAACCTGACCCGAGACAGGCATACTTGCGGCGCCTGAGGCACTCCTATTATATTATATTATATTATATTTAGCGCGCACTCCGCGGTGAGCTCGGCGGAGGACACTATGGAGTATGTCTCCGTTTATTTGACAATTTTACTGCTGTCTCCTAATGGAACAGTTTTACAACTTTTTTATGGAAAGCAGAATGTTTAAATGCTAAGTGCTTACTTATCTGAGACAACGTTCAGGTGGGCGTTGTTAGTCTCTTGTGGTGGTAGTCGGTACACGACGCGGTGTGTGGAGGTATACCTTGGTGGATGCTTACATACATAGTACTGCTTCATGGCTACAACTGACGTCATTAAGACTAGACTTTCACCAATAATTTGCAAATTACTTCTATTCCCATTATAGTGATACAAAACTAGGAAGAGTTTGGTAATAAACACTAATTGCATGCCATTTGTGAATTGTCGAGAGTTAGTTGTAATGATTTTAGTCGCGATTATGGTAAGCGGGCCTGTTTGCGGCCGCGTGATAAGATAAGATAAGATAAGATATCACGTTTTAATTAGAGTTGTGTCGCTCAAGTGCTCAGATTAGTGATATCGCCAGCGAGGACCGCCTGTTTGTGTCGCCCTCGCTGGGAGACAAGTTCTGGCCAGAGCACTTACTGACTACACGTAAATAATACATACTCCACTTGAGGCACCTGGTAGGGGTGCGTGAAGGAACACATTGTGATTATCTTACCATTATACGAGCACGTCCCAACTACCTAGATCACATCGGTCGGACACCATCTAGACGGGCACGTCAAGAGTACTCGAAACCGGCGAGCATGTATGAAGAGGCTCATGAATGTGCCTCTTTGTTTCGACCACGTTCATGTATCTCACTTAATACAAAAATTTAAAATATAATAATAATAATATAATATATCCTCACGCCTTCCCACAAGGGTCCCCGAAGGGGTAGAAAGAGGTATAAGGTATAGGGTAGGTATAGATATAAGGTATAGGTATATAGTATAGGTAATACCCACACACCCACTTTCCGCCAGAGGTATATTAGGTGCCAACGTGACAGATGGCGAGTCAATCGCCGTTACTCAAGCACGACTATACATACGCCTTTGAATTTCTTTTCAGACGTATGCAGGTTTCCTCTCGATGTTTTCCTTCACCGTAAAGCTCGTGGTGTGACTAATCACTGTACTTAAGTTTAGAAATCCTCATTGGTACAGTCGGGATTCGAACCTGCGATCTTTGTGTTGCAGGCAAGGCAGGTGCTCGAACCATTCGGCTACCACGGCAAAATTAAAAAAAAAATCGTATAAATTAAATACGCTGATTCCCGGGATTGAGAATTGGACAGCAATTATTGCCTTAGTTATATTCTGAATGTAATCCCCGAGTTGTATAGAGACCAATTAACGTTTTAAAGTGTTTTATTTTGATACCCGTCTCGTCCGTCCGTGACGGCTGAAGGACTCAGTACTATCATTATATTAATGAGGTTGCTTCATCATATTATGCTGCTTATGTGTCAATTACTTCTGTAAAGTAGTAGTACTAGAATCCTCTGAACAGTCTCTATGAGTCAGCGCTAAGCCTTGGCTACGAAATGCTACGAGCCTCTACGAGTATCTAATTATAACATGTACTCGTATAGCGATAGCATAGTGTATAAGCCGTGATGGGGTCGGCACTGCCGCCTGACGTTAGGGCGCCACTGGAGCAACTTTTAAACTATTTAGGAGTTTTTGTCAACGTTTAAAAAACTTGTGCCACCTACATTGATTTAAGTTACCCAATTGGTTTTGTTTATTGAAAGTGTCAGGTAATGCGATAGGTTTTAAACGATGCTATATTAGTAATTACCTACACTACGGTCTGCGGTCTCGTTTGGTATTCGATTATACGGTATTCCTCGCGGTAATAAAATGTTATTATTAATTAGTAGAGAGTAGAGCGCTAGGTCTCTCTTGAGTTATGTGTGTACCCCTTCCGCTACAACTTATATAGGTATACACCTTATACATGAGACAGATAAATGCGTATGTGTTTATATAATATATAAATAAAATTATATAAATGCGTATGCGTTTAATTAGCGTATGCGTTTAATTAGTATAATATAAAAATATTTGTAAACTCGGGTCAAGCTCAGCAGCCAAGGCCCCGCCATTAGCAAAATAGCGGACGGCCAGGTATTTGTATCGTGGCATATCAAAACAAATTACTGGAAACCTCTCACGCATACTTTTCACAGCAGCTCGTGTTATGAAATTTCAAGCTAATTAATACAACAAATTTCAGGTGAAAATATGCGTGTTATTAATAATGACAATGTATTTGTGGCGACATCGAGCATTTTCATATTGAATTTGGTTCCTATTATCATATCAGTCGGGTTGAATTACACAGCATTGTAGCGTTTAATTGCCTCGTAATAAATTGTGTGGCAGCCACGAATGGAGCATCATTTGAGACTATAGTGGCCATGTTCTCGGATGCAACACTTCAACGATTGCTCCAACTAAAGGATGTCGGATCGGAACCTTAGATTTTTTCTGTGTCTTCCCAACGAATGGCAAATGGGAAACAAATGTGTTGGAAGGAATCGTCCCTTGGCTTAAATACAGCTTATCTTGAAAAACGCCCATTCCATTCGCATTATCAGATGTTCGCTGCGAGCTGCTGATACACCATGTGAGATGATTTTTATTTATATTGTCTGGGAACCAGCGCTGTGGCTTATAAAACGTACAGCTCTTGTTATATTCATTTTGCACAATGTGAGTATTCTTAGTTGAAAAAATATAGAAATTCGTTTTAAGATGCGTGTCAGAGGACATTCAACTAATTAAAATTGACACACGTTGTGAAAACGGTATAAATAACAATAACTTTTTAAACATAGTTTCGCGCTCTCGCAAGTAGGACGCCTGAAAAAATAGGATAAATAAAATAGTATATTTTTACTGAAGCCATATTTTTCCTCCCTGTTTGTCAGTCATGACTTGTTTTCCTTTCCCGGAATGCTCGTGCTGTGATTACTGTACGTTACGTTAACTCCAGAAAAACTGTCAATATTATTGTATTAATAGAAAATATATAGAGAGCCGTTTATTCGTAATGGTTTGTGTCTCAAGCGGTTTTAAATACAAATATTTATCTACTCTAACGGCACTCTGTGGTCTTTTTAGCCGCTTTGAAGTTGGTCTGCGAATGAAGTTTCGTAGAATATCGCTAAAGAAACAAATTACAGATAATTTGTTGTTAATAATGTATTGTACGTGGAAAAATAACATATACCGAATTAATAGGTAACGTCGCTCCCGTTTTGCCCATGGTTAACCGTGGGGGGTTTATGTCCCTTCAATGTGGGAAATCCTGTAATTGCCCTATTTTATAGCGCCGCTCCAACATTCAACACTTCTATAAACCGGCGCATTACTCTACAGCATCATCAATTAACCTCAACATTATAAATCCTGTTAGGGGTCATATTGTGCAAACGCTTGGTAGGCTTCGGTACAACATCTATTTACATAAAATATCGCCTGTAAGCTACCACTTGAGTTACGGTAATATTGGACAAATCGCCGCTGGTTCACAATTAGCAAGTGCCATTGTGGAGCAAGCGCAGTGCGGCGCGAGCGTGCAGTATACTGCGGTGCTGGCAATATAATGGCTTGACACGGGTGTAATCACCCTCATTATACCAATATCGAGCAGGGATGAAATAACATTACTACTTCACGTTTCCCATTTGTAAACGTTAGCACCAGTATCTGTTTCGTACATACACAGGCTGGCGATGTCGCTACGAGACGTACACTGTCTCCCGTCCCCGCGCGGGGTCGACGCGGACAAAGAACATTGGCCTATGTCGAGTGGTTGCACCTTTTAGCCTCGCCCTGGGACTAAATGAGTCCTCAGGCGACCCCATTGCCGACACTTGCGTTAGGATTATTACATGTGCAAAGTACTACCCATTCCTTTATGGTGAGACACATTAGTTGCGAGGCCCTTTGAACGTTGAGGTGTACAACTTGTGCAAGTTTGCTACGCTTTATGGCGCACTATTTCATACGGTGCCGAAAATAATAAGATTACGATTTTAGATCAAATCCGCAATACACAGTGTAAATGTGGTTGTGTGTGTAAAGAAGGAAAGCACCTGACGTTGACATTTTTTTTAAAACGTTGGTTTAGATATTTTGATATATTGAATGTGGATGAAGTTTACGAGGTCTGTCAGGCCGGAGGTATTTGACCACCCGCAAGGGACTCGGCGTGGTGCTCATAATCATCATCATATTTTACAATTAATATACACATTTTAATATTCTTTAACGTTTCTTTCTGTAACGTTATACGTGGAAGGTTACTTGCAACAAGTACTTGTCAGGATGTGAATAGGACTTAGTATTATTACACTGTAACAGAGGGCTGCCATAGAGAGGCTGCCCACAACCGCCGCCCGCCCAACGGGACACCTTCATTAGGTCATCGTATTATCATTAAAGCGCAGCAATCCCACACTAAGTATAAGCAATTACTGAACTTAATAAGCTGAGAGCCTGCCGGTATAAAGATTACTTTACTCGTTCTCCTAAAATTCAACATTTGTGTGAAAATAATATTATGATCGTACGCGGGCGCCTCGACTCAATGATAAGCTTCAAGCTCTCAAGTTCGGCGCACAAACAAATTTATTTAATGCTTCACAATTTTCTTACATCCTATTATATTGTCCTTGTATGTTAAAATACCTGCCATTATTAATTATATCTAGTACTTGGATAGACGCCAGTAATTCGTGTTGTCTTAGTGAATGGAAATAAGCAGCGATTGTTGGCTCTCCGTCCCTAAATGAGCGGCTACGATAATATTATTCGTTAATAACATTGTTTGTTATTCCATCGTCTCTGAAGGACAAGTATCAAATGTAAATAATATCGCGACCGAGTGGCCGCTACTCCTCTAGCGCAAGAGTCCAATTATTGCCGCCGCTGGGGAGATGTGGCCAACTCTTGAGCAATATCTCGGGGGCTCTTCTAAGGCCATACTTTTTCTAAGGTAGATGTTTGACGCAAAGTGACGCTTATCACTCATACGTGATTTCTGAGAAAAAGATGTGTGAACAGTAGTTATAATTATTCTGATAGAACTAGCGGCCTCTAAATTAGTTCCCTCGCGATCCTGTAACGTTTCATTACATAGAACCAACGTATAGAGCGCCTCTCTACACTTACAGTACTCTTTGCTTCATCTACATTCGCCATTCCCTAACATACATATGTATATATATAGCATGACATGACAGTGATCTCAGTCGCAGCGCCCCAGCCGCAGCGGCTACAAACCATTAGCATTTTAATGCGATCAACTTCTTTCACACGAAAATTGCTTAGTTAAATTTAAGCATAATGGTAACGATTTAAATGATTTCTTTCAGCCTGCCTGAGACCCGGCAAATATGCAATGAAGGTAGTCAACATTTGTAAGGAGTATGAAATTCTCTATTATATTTATCTATTAATAGCTCCCATTGTAATAATAAGTTCAATCAATTCAGTTTCAATCTCTTCATACATGCTCGCCGCAGTCACTCTAGATATACCCCTTTAACATTTAAATGTAAATATAAACTAATAGTACAAACTATAAATAATCGTAGAGCTATAAACTGAAACTTTTCCTAACAAGGTGCAAATGTTCAGGGAATCAAACAACCTGTCGGGCACTAAATGGATTGGGCTGATTGAGACGGATGCTAAACTGAGTTAATTGCGCGGCGTCACGCGCCTCGCGGGGCGGGCGGGCGGCCCGTGAGGAACCTGCGACTGTGGAGTGGCCCGAACTATTCATACACTATGGTCCTAGGTTAACACGCACATATTAAACGAGTGACACTGACACCTCTATACATATAGTTACCGCCGTACACCGCTGTACAGTACAAGGGCCAGCCGCAGCGGGAATATATTTCCAATCTGTTACATTCCTGTAGGACAGCCAGCGGCCGCTCAAACATGGAACACTCGCGGTATAATAATAATAATAATAATATGCTGATACTTTTATTCCATGCAAAAAAAGTATCATATTTACATATTTTAAAGAAAAAGAAAAGAAATGGTTCATAAGTTTGTTTGCATGAACCCCTCCTCAATTGAAGGTGAAGGCCTCCTCTAAAGAATTCCATGCGTCTCTATCTTGAGCTATTTGCAGCCAGCAGGTGGAACACTCGCAGTAAATACATTAATATAAATTGTACAAGCCTTGCAAATTGTACTTGAAGTAATATGGGCGCTTATAGCAGTAGGAAGGTAGCAAGCCTAATGTATACAATATTAACCTCTAACCGCCAATACATAGCTTCTCTTTTCAAAGCTCCCATAATATTTCCCTCACATTTAGCAGCAAGTGAAATAAAAAAGCCTTCGAATAGGCTTTGACATGAATTTTATCGAATAATCTGAGTCGGTGTTTTGAATCCGAGCTCGCCATCCGCAGCGGGGGCGGGCATGCTTCGTAGGCTGAATAATCAAACCATGACGAAAATAAGGGATTCGCTTTTGAGATTGTTCTCAATATAGGTACTTCATTATTATGAGCTCACTATATAAGATACAACCGACGTACATAAACAGAGCTTGTTTATTTGGAATTGAATTGAGCAATGGTGACGACGGTAGCTAATAATATATTGCTGTGCAAATGAAATGGTACATTTTTATTGTTTTTGGTCCTCTCATCGCTGCAACATAATACTATCTCACTGTATAACGATCCACTCAAATGACCAAACATCTACAGGGTTTATCTTATGGTAGGTGCGTCTGTTGCAAACATTAAAGCTTTTGTCCATCTAAACTGATATTATAAAGAGGAAAGATTTGTATGTAAGTATGTTTGTAAGGAATTGGCTCAAAAAGTACTGGAACGATTTTATAAATTCTTTCATTAATGTTGATGCTACAATATCACTGATTAATATAAGCTATTTTAATTGCATGAAAGAAAATAAATTGTATCCCATAATGTTTAAAAAATATATGTCCACCCGTGCGAAGCCGGGACGGGCCGCTAGTAGCTTATAAAGTTTCAAAGCTTCGACTCAAAGTTTACAACTTTGAGTCTCTACAATGATGAGCAATATTGAGCTAGTTTGGCAAAGTATATTTGCTATTAGGTCAAGCAGCTGTATTTGTATTTACAAGTTATCTGACGCACTGTCGCAAATAGCAGCGGCGCTGCCATCACGCGCGTCACCATTGAACACCAGATCAATCTATACGCATATTATAAAGTTTGTTTGTCCACGCTACGCACAGGAGCTACTGATCCGATTAGAAAAGTTAATTTTGTATTAGATAGCTTGTTTAACGAGAAAGGCTATATATATATATATATAGCTAAAAATATATATATATATATATATATAGAGAAAGGCTATATGGGCTATATAACGACGCTAAGACCATCAGAGAGGAGCATCAATTAAAAGTGTTGCATAATCGGGAAAATGTCGGCACAGCTATTATCTAATACAGATAGATAGAAAATTTCGAATCTTGAAATCTTTCGAAAATCGAATTATTAATTGTAATGATCTCGATGAACCTCCAAACTCAAGTTCTACTCCAGTAGACAGTTCAGCAGTAACACTCAGCATACATCACAGTAGTGGCAGTCTAGTTTAGGACGCGGATGGCTGTTAAAATCATGCAATAGCCGCAGAACACGCCTGTGTAGCCGCTGCTAAGGAATGAGACTGGGAGTCTTGTGGCTGACAGCCACTTTATGCTGTCTGAGGGAAAGGTGAAGAAAGAAAGGTAATAAGGCGACCGACACGCTGCGGCGCGGGGCGACACCTCTTCACTCTCTATGATGAAATATAACAATTTGTTAATACGTCCAAATGGACGTATTAACAAAACCTTAATCCTAAGCAGTAGGAGTAAATACTCCTACTGCTTAGGATTAAGGTTTAAAATATATTTATAATATTTTTTCACTCATTAAAAACATAGGTACTCACATCAATAAATGTTGGATAAAGTTTGCTGTCGAAGTTGAACAGTCCCATGTGATGAGTAGGTATGTAGTGTAGTTAGTAGTAGTCACGCGGGTGTACTCGGGGCCCGGTGCACAGTACAGTGCAAATGGTATAACACTCCACCTCATCCCAAAACAGGGCGCTGTAAAAACCCAAAGAGCCCTCAGTCGGGGCGGCCTCCTATTTGCTTAGGTGAGAGGTTTCTGTTAACCTCGCGTCTTTATGCCTTATTGTTTTATCACTTCAGCCCAAGTATTGTGTATTCATTTTGCTTTCCTCTCGGGCCCCTGACAGCGATGCCTTTTGAGTTTCCTTTGTGTACCGACCACTCGGCTGGATAGGGCCCTTTGCATGCTATGCGTTTGTATTTGAAATTGGCACAAATATTTGAAATTGGCACAAATATTTGCAGACCAATTTATATGATTAAAGTAGTAACACTATTAGCACATGTAACGAAATGAATATGATATCTGGTTCGGATCAAATACACCACGTTTAGCTCAAGTGATGATATCAGCGGAGCACCCGCAACCCACAACATGCCCGACGGTCGGTGAGTCGACATTGATGGATCCGCGGCCTAAACATCTGCTGTCCGCGAGCTCAAACAATCAGTGATTGATCGCCGCTTACCATCGACATCACTACTCTACACTACTGGACACTACTGAATAAAATAAAAAAATTATACCCAATATAAATAAAAAGTTCTATAATTTTACACTAAATATTTATTTGTATAAAACTAACCAGAGCTGTGGCAGCCGAGTGGTACGCGTTGTTGCCTTAAACTAGCCATACGAATGAATGATTCGAGTCACACCAAGCGCTTTGAGGTGAAGGAAAGCATCGAGAGGAAACCTACATATGTCTAGAAGAAGTTCAAACACGTAAAGACGTGTACCTATAGTTGTGCTTGAGTAACGGTGATGTACGCGCCATCTTTTGGCACCTACAATATATTTCCAGCGAAGAGTATGTGGGTACTCCTACATACCTCCGCCTACCCCCTCGGGTACCTGAAGTAGGGAGGGAGATCTGAAGATAATAATAGTTAGCCTACCTTCGTCTCTACGAGATACCGCTTGATAACGCATTCGTGTTATTGTACAAATTATCGTAAAAGTATCGTTGCCATTTATTATTTCACCACACGATCTCTCAGCCATAAACAAATAAGAATGTATAAGGGTTCGCCACAGAATGTAATTTATAAGGAGTTGCCAATTTATAAATAATAAAAAAAAGAAGGAAGTTTTCTTAAGTTTCATATATTTTCTTCAATATGTAGTAGTTATCGACATATATATGAACATATATGTAAGTAAGCTCCCCAAGTTAATATATTAATACCAAGACAAATGCTCCTTTGAAGTGTCAACTTGCTCCAAAGTACTATTTATTAGACAAGGCAAAGTGATCGCAGCGTATGGACATGATAGGTACTCCAGGATGAGCCTTAGAGCAGCAAGATACCTCTCCTGAAATACTATTAACAATCATTTTAGCTTGGAACACGAAAAAGTGATATCCTTCTTCCATCTGACTCGGCCTGGCACAAAAATGCACGAACAAAGAAAGTAATCTAATTTGTGCGAGTATAATAGTAGTTGAGAGATTAAATTTAAATTAAATTTGTTCCAAGCGTTGGTTAATGTGTTCTTCAGAGTTGTTGTCACATAATATCATATAGCGCCTCACTCTCCTCCTCATCCTCATCCTCATCCTCACTCAATCTCGTCTCGTTTGTCAACATACAATTATACGGAATTTATTTGTTTCTTTAAAATCTTTCTAAGCGAAAAAATAATTTTTTCGTGTCTACTCTAATTTATTTAAAAGTAGAGGGAAGATAAACATCTATCTCGGAGGAAAATCTATCTTTTATCTCAGATCGCGATTCCGAGGGTAATTTAATGCTCAACTTTTTTAATAAGTAAAATATTTTTCGTAATTATGTTGAAAGTAAGCACGTTTTAAAAGCTATGTAGTCGTCTAAAGAAAAAAGGTCAAAGTTTCGTTGATCTTTTAAAAGATTGATTGGAAATATATTAAAAGTATACTTGAAGCGTTGCCTACCTACCGATGTGTATCATCGCCGTGTCAACCGAGATAACTAGTTTGTCTAACTGTTTGCTAACTACATACGTACTTAATGTCCAATGAAAAACGTAATACATAAGCTACAGCTACAGCGTAAGAATATACAAAAGCTATTACTCGCGTGTTGTTGAGCTGGGTGGAGTTGCTCCACTAGCATTATAGTGGACAGCAGGTCCCACTTCTGCCAACATAACCCTTCCGGGTGGATTTTCAGTTACCCTACTGACCACGGAAACAACACTTCACCTAGCCGGAAACAGATTCAAGAGGACCGTATGAACACACCATACTGGGAGGCGATATTATCATAAGTGAAAGCAACAGACACTGAGCCAAATAGCCAGAGCCAAGAGTCAAAGCAGCGTCGTGCGAATGGTCAGCGCGATGATTGATGATCGCCGCGATGACGGCTGGCTGCTACTTGTCACTATTGTTACTCCGCTGGATATTATCCATGCATACATATTAATATCTTCGCGCCGAGTCGCACACGGGATCAGCAGAGAGAGAAGAGCACCAGCTCTATCTAGAATTACAAACTACTTTCGCTCAATGTACATTCACACTATTTACATACTTGCTCGCTGGTTTCGAGTCGGTACTTTGGACGTTCCCATCCTTGAGTGTTCGTATGGTTCGAACTAAGTGGTCAGAGCGTAGTCATCGTGCAAAGTCCGGATCTGTTCGAACCTTGTCTGGATTGAAGAAAGAATACCTGATAGAAATTCAAAGGCGTGTGTGACGTCGTGCTTGTGGTGGGGCGCCACGATATCGCTACAATATGTGTATACCTCAAGTGGTATACAAAGGTGCAGTCCGCCTGACAATGAGCAGTAACTGCAGCCTGTTGTAATGGACGCTTGCAGCGCCGAGGGCAGCCAACCCTGCAGGGAGACCACTGCTATTTCACCTTCGCATACCTGCATAATGTATTTATTCTAAACCTGTTAGTAGATTAATGAAAATAATTCACATATTTCTTTGCTCCATGAAAGTGGATTTGGTTTCGTTGTGTTCGTGCTAGCTGTGTTAAGGTATGCAGATTAGAATTCAGTAATAAGTGCTTACTCGGAATGCTCGGTCATCGCTCGGCGCACACGGCCTGTTCGAAACGTATAAAACCTTAATTTTGTAAAGTAGTTTGATGGATCTCGCTTGATTAAAAGTATTATATAAAATAGATCGCGCTGGCATGTTTTTTTTTTTTTTTTGTCTCTCGTAGCGTGAGTTCCGGGAACTTTTGCTACTTAACCGGTCAATGGCGAGACCTAGGCCTCCAGCCAGGCACTTTATTTTTAAGCAACACATCTAAAGGCACCCCCTGTGGGGTACAAACCTCGGCTAAGGGCGTTGCTGGATCGCGAGCAAGGGAGCTGGGCTGGACTGCTCATTTTATTTAAATATTATTTGGGGGCGGGATTTGCGCGTTTGGCTCGGCGCGGGCCGGAGTTTGCGGCGGAGGTTGGAGAGGAACATTACGGCTTATTCGCGTCGAGCCTCGCCGGCGAGGACGGAACAGTGGTCGGTTGTTTGTCGGGCGTCCTGGAGGACCGTTATGTCGTCATCCGGTTCGATGACGGCATGTCTTGGACGCCTTATCTTCGGGATAAGGGAAGGAGTGTATCGGGCGGCCGATACGACGAGGGGGTTGGGGTGATTTTCAGCAGAATCGAAATGACGTTTGGCCAGTTTTTTCAAAAACTGTTTTATAGTTGGGACTTTGAGGTCAACGTGGAGTTGACTATTACGCATGTACCACGGGGCACCTGTGGCTCTCCGGAGAAACCGGCTTTGGAGCACTTGCAGGGGGTTAAGTGTTGACTTGCTAGTGTGTGCGAACACTACACCCGCATATGTCATGATTGGTCAAATGCACGTCGTGTAAATCCTCACCTTGGATTTCAATGAGAGTTTACTTCGTGCATTCAACATGCTGTGAAGTCTACCGAGCGCGAAGGCGGCTCGCGCGCGTACCGCCTTTACGTGGTGACGGAAAGAAAGGCGTTGATCGAGGATCACACCCAGGTATTTGGCTTTTTCTTCCCATGGAATGGGTTTGCCGAAGAGGGTGATGGGGGCTACCCGTGGGCGTTCGAGGCCTTTCGCGCTGGTATGGCGTACTTGGCATTATTTATATTTTTTATGAAATTGAACCAGATGTCAAGTTCAAACAGAGCCGCACACACACCTCATTACCTTTTGCTATTAAATCACTGTGATTCATTTCCCACAAGGGAGTCCCAACTATGCGTGCCAAATTGTGGTTTTGTGATTAATTAAATAGAGATTGATTGGAGTTTCATATATCATGATGGCTTTCACTTTTATTATTTGTGACTTGAGGGCAGGCAGGCGAGCGCGCTCAACGGCGGTCACAACGAGTATGCTAGTGTTTTTGTTTATGTATGTGTATACTTTGGCACGTGCTTTGAAGTATAGTTTGCAACTAGAGTACAGTGATTAAGCACATTGCGAACTTCATTGTGAATGGACACGGTGGGGAAAACTGCAAATGATTAAGTAAGAATGTTGTATGTTAACTAGTGGTTTGGTTGCCATGTGTCACGTTGACCTATAAACACCCAGAAATATGTTCATTAACTAAAAGTCAGATCGGCCTCATCCCGTATGGCAAAATGAGATAAAATAATTTCACGGGTAATTGGCTCCCGGATGCTTCTTTCCCAACCGAGTGTCTTGCCGTGAGGTACAGAGTATCTCATTGGTATCAATTATGCCATCACATTGTCATTAATGGTTAACGTTATTTTTTACGCGTATCCTCAGAAGAATTCCCTCTCCTTCTCGCGCGCAATTTAAATTGTATAGCTATGAACTCTCCAGGGTATTGGCCAAAAAATATGTGAATAGGAGCTGGGGTCGTCGGATGGCCACTCGATTCTCGAAATAGACGTCGCGCATTCCACATCGCGCGTGGCGCATGTTGACGATAACCACTAGGCCATGATAATATGGCGGCACGGATCAGTATTGCCATACAAACACTTATGATACCATTAACACAAACATATGATGTTGGAAATAAAAAGTTTTGATTATTCCGTGTATACACGCGCCCGTTTCGTTGACTGCAAAGATGGATTTACATCGCAAAGTTTAAATGACATTTGTGATGTGTAATATGCTTCCGCGTGTCACCTCAAACGATTTTTGTCTATGTATATACACGAAATATAAAATAGCTTTGGGTAAGCCCAGTACAATGCGATATCGTGGCGGTGACGCGCGCCCTAAAGAAGCCATTACATCGCTCGCACAAAGCTTTAAAAGCCAAAAGAATTCTATTCACGGGGCGCGCGTTTAATTAATTTTACAAGAAAATGTAAATATTATTTTTATACGATTTCACTTCCTGTTACTAAATCGTATCTTTAAGAAAAACCTAATTAGCTGGACTTAATTTGTGATAAGAGTAACGGGAATGCATGGAGGGTGCTGCCGTTGGCGATCTCTGGGTTATTTGCTCGCACCGCGAATGGTCTTAAGTTACCTTTGTAACGTTTTAACGTATACAGCGTAATGGTTCCTGTTGTCGCCTACAACATAAAGTGTGCAGCTTTGAGCTCGGCGGTCTGTTCTATGAGTATTTTCGGATATGAAGTACAGTGATTTATCACATCGTGTGTACTTAACCGACTTAACGTGACTGGTCACGTGACACCTCCGGCGTAGAGAGGAAGTAGTTACACTTGTGGGTGTTTCTATACATATAGTATCCGTTTAAGAAGATGGATATGTAGGAAATGTAAATAGCTCAGGCTGCAAACAAACATATATTTTTATAACGTCAATAACGAGATACATCAGATGTAATGAAATTGTGTATGGGCCCACCAACGCAACTATGGGCCCATTATTTGCCACCTCTCAGACGACACTATCGCTCAGATCATTTAATTATACATGTTACTAAATGCCCTAAGCGGTGGATTACTTTATACTAATATTAGGGCAGGGCCTTACTATAATTAAGAAAATTACTTAAGTTTTAATCCATTCAGATTATTTTTATCCCCATTGTCTCGAGATCAATTTAACTTTCCACGAACTCCAATTTCACCTAATGTTATGATAAAGTGATTCATTCAACGAGGAAAAATGTTATATGCAAAGCAGAGGTCATCAATTATACTAGAGTCATACCGCAAGATTTATATGTGAAACCTTCTTTATATTTGGGCAATGATTGGGCATGATCAAAAGGTTGACTTTATTGCCGAGGAATATGATATTATAACACTATATCCAATTAATAGACATTTTTTGCAAAACATTGTTATAAATTCAAAACTTTGCCGGACTCGATGTTTGTAACTCACCAAAGGCGGAATCGATTCTGTTCAAATTTGTCCTGAAAATGTATAAAACATACTATTGATACATACATATCCTTGGGGACTGCTGGCTCATAAATATATATGTGTTGCCATCTGTTGATCGTTTTTCGCTATTCGCTAACAGGAAGTAACTGTGATAACGGGAGTATCACCTAATGTGTTATAGAATGAATGCATTGAACCATCGCTGTGCGGCTGTGAGCCGATCACAATTATACAAACAACTGAACAGATCGGTGCGCTCATCTCACATATCCAAGCTCCGCGATACCATCGCCATTATCTGTGTAGGTACACGCGAGTATATCTATCGCTATTGTGCTTCGTGTAGCTAATGTCGTTATCTCACAATACTAGTATGTAAGAGAATTGTTAGCTAATTTTAGACACAAAGGCAGCTATGTTTTGTCTGGCTTATCACAAATGTCATCCTGTGAAAACATTGGGTCACTCACACACGTACCTATATTGGGCCACTCACACACATATGCGTTATTGGATTTATATCGTATAGCCTCGGCTCTAGAAGAACGCTCATTCACACATACTTTATGACGCATGGAGCTTTGGTTTGGCATTAAAATGAAACTACTTAAAATGTTTTCTTTGATCAACTCGTTGAATCAACTTACTTAACATCAAATCTCCAGCCAAGTGTAAATTGGATTGACGAATTGATTTTATACTGAATATTTGGTTAAAAGTGATGCTGTATGGCTTGTGGCTAATCCAATGCTTGATGACACAATCCTGCAGGTGAGCCATTATTAAGTCCAGCCGCGCGCGCACCAAGGGCCTTGTGACGGGGGCGGTGATTGAGCGCTCCACAAATTTACAAGAAATATTTCCAGAGGAAATCGCAGATTGCGTGAATCGCCGCCGGAATTTGAGCCATTACGGGCCCTGCCAAAGAAAACCCCGCCAGGTATAATAAATCACGCAGACCAACAAAAGATGATAACAAATATGGCTTGCAACATTACCAGAGCGCTGGCCGAGGAGCAGTTGGGAGCTTTTTATAACCTGTTTATACGCTCTCATAAATATTCCCTGCGCTAATAGGGTTGGCAATATGTTCAAGTGGCGCTCTTCTGGGGACCACAGATAGTTATAACTTTTTAATAGAATACGATACCAATAGCCGGCCGAAACATTTCAAAATATCAAAGTTGTAGTATGCATATTGCACATTTAAATAAATATTTGCAAATTGCGTTGGTACAGATTAATACTAAATACACCATTCGAAATGTAACCCTTAAAACTTACTACCTATACTAAAATATTTATTTATACGACGCAATGTCGTGCTCCTTACAGAGGCCGAGATAATAAAGTGCTAGTCCTCTGTGGAGTAAATACCCGTACCTCTGTTCATTATTGCACGTCGACTTTGTGTCGTACCACCGAGTCATATAAAATGACGCATGGTTTTGTCCCGTTACGTCTCCCAGCACTTGCATGTAACAATACACGATTTATGGCACACCGTCAGTGCAACGAGGCCAGCGTGACTACCGCCCAGGAACACGTCGGGACAATGCTGAGGTCTGACGGTATCGTCGCCCACATAAAGGTGCATACTTATCGCAACCTCGATCTTTAACCCTGCATGCTGCATGCGACGGTTGGCTCCTCACCATGAATATTGGAATAGTCTAATATTTAGGGCAAATCGTACATTCGATTAGCCGTGCTTGCCGCGGCAGCGATAGCTTTGGTTACAACAATTAAAATTGCTTAGCTGAGCACCGCCATTGGCAAAATTGCCATTTGTTCTCTGTATTAATTAGTGTCTTCGAAACGTAATAATACAGTTTCTTAATATTATATGAATATACTGTAATTAAAACTACATACCTACGTAAGGTACGGACTCGCTTTTCAGTTGTGTATTAGTGCACAATACTATAAGTATTGCGGATTCATTTTACTTATATAATAAAACTATATTCTATAAATACAGTTACTGCCATTTGATAAAAGGAGTCGCTCAAGAGCACCCACACAGGAGCTAGGTAAAAGCGGGCGATGACGTCACAGCGCGCAAGCAATGAGAGCAATGCGAAGGCAATAATATAATACCGCAATAAGGAAAAGTTGCACAATATGTTCACATATTAGAAAGGTTGCGACCACCTCAGGTAACCTCAGGCGGGCGGGGTGCTTTCATCCCGCTGCGCTACATTATCTATGCCGAGGAGAGATACATTAGCCTCTTATTGCTCTAATACCGCTAATCCTTTGAAGTAAGTACCTGATGCTTTTAGATTATTCATGCTCCCTACTCAAAGAGTCTTTCTTATCTTTGATTACATTAACTTATATTCCATTCCTAGTTATTAAAGTCTAGGTACTAGGTATGTATGTATATTACCTGCCGCCGTCCGTATAACATATAAATTATATAGTCAGAGAGTTGAGTGCCAAACTCACATTTCGGTCAGGGGACGTCTGTCGCTGTGCCCTCAGGCTCACTGTTATTTGTGCAAAACAAGTCCCAGCATGTTGTGCTATTGGCACCACACGTGACTGTTGACAAGCGACAAACGTGTATATAATGACGGCTCCTCTGCACTCTTGAAATATACTAGGCATAGACGGCTTAGCACTATCTCAAACATAACGCTCCCCAAAACGAGAAGGAACGGCCACCGAAGCGATTTTAGTGAGAAAAGATTGTCGGTCGGGACAGCTCCCACGCAAATAAAAAGTGGAGATTTGGATCGATTCAGCAGTGACCTTATTTTGATTGGAATCACTGCCGCCGCCACAAGATAATATACTACGCTACGCTTAATCATGCAAAACTGCTTTACAAAGCGGCGACACAAAAATAACGTCGCTTGTGAATTTAAAACATTTCCAGATATGTGATGTCAATATGTTCTGTTTGCGTGGTCGGCCTGCGACTGATAGCAGCGGTTTTGATATTTTGTAGGTATTTTACTACTTGCTTATGGTGAGGCCTACATGGAGGTATTTCTTCCAATATTGAGATAAGACTATCGATAGTAATATTCGAATATTTAGGGCAATATATTTGGTTATTGGCCAAACACGATACGGTTACTCTAGGGACCATATACACAGAACGGAGTGAATTATTTTAACAAACTAGAAAATGATACATCTTCTGGCCCTCCTATAAAGGGTAGTCAGTCGGTACTACCAACACGCCTACTTTTCGCTAGAGATATATTTTATAATAATAATAATATAATATATCCTCACGCCTTCCCACAAGGGTCCCCGAAGGGGTAGGCAGAGATGTACAGGTAATACCCACACACCCACTTTCCGCCAGAGGTATATTAGGTGCCAACGTGACAGATGGCGAGTCCATCGCCGTTACTCAAGCACGACTATACATACGCCTTTGAATTTTCCTCAGACGTATGCAGGTTTCCCTCTCGATGTTTCTTCACCGTAAAGCTCGTGGTGTGACTAATCACTGTACTTAAGTTTTAGAAAACTCATTGGTACAGTTGGGATTCGAACTTGCGACCTTTGCGTCGCAGGCAACTGCTCGAACCCCTCGGCCACCACGGCTCATCGGCATCAAAGGCGGTGATCATTCATTACAGCTATCGATCCACTTCGCATGAAGTAAAGGCCAACACGCTCGCTGCAGGGACGGCTCCCTGTTATCACACAATGCTCATTCTGTACCATGCAGCGTGGGCATTAACCTGACCTAAATGATGTCAGTGGAGCACTAAGCACTAAGCAAACGATAACGTTCATTAGTTCCCGCTATTAGTGCATTACAGTATGCCGGCGCGACGCGGCGCTTCGCGGGATGGAATGCGCCTCGTTACCAACTGACATTTCACTGAACTCGTTACCGGAACAAACTGCTGAAGACGTTGCATACTAATGTACATACATACATGTGACATATGTACCTACTTGCTGTAGCCAAGTTATATACATATTTGTTAGAATAAATGAAGAATAAGTATAAGTGGCTCTGACCTACTTGGAAAACTCTCATCCAATATGGAAATTAAATATATGCTATTTATTTCAAATGCATACTTCTGAGAAAAATATTTTCTTGTTTGCTGCATACAATATGTATTCAAACATTTTCCAGTATAAATTTATGTAGGTATTTCAGAATTATCTAAATATTCTTAGTGCAACATGCATTGGTCGTTTGAACGTTGGAAATTGTCCATTCCACCGAAGTGTTGGAAACCTGCAACGTGCGCAGGTCGTGAATAAAATATGGTGCATGATCGTGTTTACGTCGGCACCGCAGCGCAAGCGGCTTATGTCGCCATCGGCTATAGGGTCAGCACGCAAAATCAAATTCAAAATCAAAATCTTTTTATTTCACATGGGCCCAGGTGGGCACTTATAAAACGACGAAAAAGAAGCACGGTTCGGGTTGGTCGCTTCCATGGAGAAGAACCGGCAAGAAACTCCATGGTTACTCTTTTCAAATCATTAGGCATATACAACAATAATATTTTTTCGTTACAGCAATAGTACCCAAGTATGGGGGAACAACGTAGGCCCGACAATAGGTCGCTGCTTACTATACAAAGCATACATAAAACAAGATAATTATAACAATGTTAGCAAGATCTAAGAATCTACAAAGCTAGCTACTAGCTACTAGCTTGCGTTTGATACGACAAGGTAGGTGTAGGCTCGTAGCTAAGCGATTGGCCAGTCACGTACTTTGGCTTCCATTTTCGTAAAATGTGTGTCTGAGGGATAGCAACATACTCGTCATGTATCGTATCGGCATTTAAATATACCTCCGGCGAGAAGGGGCGCTATATTGTGTGAACGCAATAAGCTAACACTTGGAGACCAAACGAACCCAATATAAATGATACTCACAAAAGCGATAAATAAACTAACTTCATAGCTTCATTAATTTAGTATTCCAACCAAAACTAAATTGTGAAAGTTAAATTCATTAAGTGTTCAAATGAATGAAAACTGTGAGAGAGAACCAATTCTGTAATATATACCACATAAACAAACATACAAATATCACCTTTAAAAATCGATATAGAACTCGCTTATTTCTAATTGTTTTAAAATTATGCCCTATATACCTAAACATATAGTTCAAATGCATGTTAAACAAGAATAAAAAACTACATCTTAATACATTCATTTGATGAAGTCGGTTCAAGTAACTTGACGCCGTACCATCACTGTTTATTTTGCCACAATTGGATGCTACAATAGATGTAGACTTGTATGTAATGTGGTCAATAAATAACTGAGGCGTGAGTGTTACTGCGAGGGGCATGGAAACCATAATATGAAGCAAATACAGATCCAATGCAAATTCCAAGAGTACCCTAACTAAACGACTATTGAGTCCAATTTCAATTAGATCAGAGTAACCATTTGGGAGCGGAGGGTGCAATTTGAAACAAGATGGATTAAGCAACCCGATAAGGGTCTAGCCAGCCTGGTACGTCTGGGGTAGCTATTGAAGTTGTCGAGGTCGTTGACTATTCCAAGTGAAGTGGAGTGATAGATACGAATTTCCTTTGCTAAAATACATTTGATTTGCTGAAAAATGCTTTTAGCTCCTTTTGTACTACGAAAAGGAGGGTTTATTTTGTTCCAACAAAGGACTTTAAAGAATTTCAGACGCAAGTGCTTATTTAATATGAGAACGGCAAATATAATTTTATACATTCGCGAAATGAACGGCGGGTGGGCAGCGGCCACTTCGTGTGCTAAAGTAAAGAATTTGTTGTGATAAATGGGCCTAAGCGCGTGTCCCCGGCCCGCCAGAGGAATTTTAAACAGAACACATTCGTATATGGCGCATTGTTTTTGCGCCCCTCGTTAGCCGCTTTACACGGCCTCTTGTGCCCTGTACACGTCATTACTGGGATTATTATTTGACCATCATATCGTTGCAGGTCTCGCGCGGTACCCGAAAGGCTGGCAACAAAAGTTTTCTTTTTGTAGTGATTTATACACAAATACTAACATATTTACATTAATCTAAGGGAGAATAAGGCCCATCATGTTTGCTTTTCCTTATTCAAACCTCCACAATGTCCTGCAATAATGCGCTGAGAACATACACACACGACGATACATTTATTTATAGCGCCGTAAGGGCCCCTCGCCGTGAGCGTTATGGAACGCAGATTGCGCTGCGATGCCCCGACATGGAATGTTCTATATTTATGTATGCTGTGTCAAGAGTCACACACACGCGAATACAATGTGAATAGGCACGTCGTATTAGTGAATAGCGCTCTGATGCTACGAATATACGGGTTTGTGGTGACCGTGAGGAGTATTCACGGCTTAGTTATTATTATTATTGGCATAACATTTCAATTTCCACCCTGAAGGTGGCAATCAATCAGATCGATGGCTTCCGTCTGATCTCCTCGACGCGTAAACACAGTGACGGACTTTTGAAACAATTCCAATATCCACTGTAAAGTGGCTAATTTGGGAAATGTTCATATTGAAGGAAGTTTCTTTTAGTCGATGTAAAAGGTAGCCTAAATAATGTTCTTTTCCATCCAAATCCATACATCGATCACCACACTAGTACTATATTACGATCCTATAAGCATTGGCAATTTTATATTTATATAAATCTACGGCACCCTACATTTAGTTACAACGTGTTTGTGCGAAACCAAGTAGGGGCACACGAGTAGGCTCGCACGCCACAGGCGAACAAACAGACACCATTGCTGCCGTTACATATGTTTGTGTTTCAACAGCGTTGTGGCCGGCCGGCTTCAACGGCCGTTGATTGTTTAATTAACGTTCCCGGTGGCAGGTGGGTCAGTACCTATAGCGTGGGCGGCATGAGGCGCTCCTTGGGCCACAATATACAGGCCTAGGACAATGGGGCAAGAAGCGTGTCAATCGTTAGGCGTTATAATCATATAATTCCGTGAATGCCTCGTTTTGAATCATTCCTCATAATAACACTTTTCCCCGCATCCATTCCTTACAATCCTTACCTAGTTCGTCTCTCACACCGAGACATTTAAGCCTACCAAATAGTAATGCTAATGTGTGAGAGCCATATTAATTAAAGATAAGACGTGTGAGTAGGTGACCTGTGAGTAGGCGGCACGCAACCGGATATCCGGGAAGAATATAGCGACCGGATATCCGGGTAGAATATTCTACAACAATCAAGTGTGTAGTCTGAAGCCGCAGCCTGCGGGAGGCCGATACCCATTAGTCGGGAGTTTAAACACCACAGTTACACTATTATATGCATAAATTGTAAAGATAAGGCTTAGCAAACTTCGCCTTCGAAACTTTTAATTAACGGTAACGATCGAATTTACTTTAAAGAAAGTTTGAACAATAACATTTTGCTTCTAGGATTTAATTAGTGGGAACAAACCCAAATACCCAATGGAAGCCCACGGCACCGGAGCGCTGCTGAGGCGTGGCACTCCTCGGAAGTTACTTGAGCACTTATTAAACATTTCCAATCAATAATGCGGGACATAATCCGAACAATTTAACAAAATCCTGCGAAACAACAAGTGATTTTATAAGGTCCACTCCGCGAGGCGGCCGCAGACAAATTGAATTCCAATGCTGAAGTCGGTAGAAGCGTTGTTCAGCAGCCCGCGGTCGAGCAGGCCGATGGCGACTGTACCTGCGACCACATCATACTCTTGTTATTTGGCGAGCTGTATTTTCGCATACATTGAACACTAGTTATTAAAGCCCGGTGCTTAGTCAGGGAGGACTCTGATTCCCTCATTGCATAACCGCAGCATCTCACATGAGTCATCATCATCATCACGCCGAGTCCCTAACGGGGCAGAGAGTATAGAGCGCATGTTCTCTGTAGACTTACATACCTCTTTCGCTTTATCCACAATCATCAGTCTCTTCATACATGAGTAAATGTGTCTAATCAAAGTGTATTATGTGTGTTGCAATATTTCTATAATGAGTGTCATATTACAAAGGATGTGCCATGATGTTGATGTGTCGACACCCTTCACAAACACAAGCAACATGTAAATAGGTGATTCTGGTCAAAAGTATATTATTTTATATTTCGCTTTCCACAAATACAACAAATATGTTTTCTTTTCAGATCGTGATGGTACGGCAAGCTGCAGCTCCGCGTTGGTATGTATTGCCACGCCACATACCTACATTGTATATACTTCATCCTACTAATATTATAAATGCGAGATTTGTCAGGATGGTTGTTCTTGTTTCACGCCAAAACTATCGGACGGTATTTGATGAAAATTGCCATCCAGCATGGAAATCTGCTACCAACATTTCAAGCCGGTGAAACCTTGGAGCACAGATGGTGATTAATATATTCATCTGATGTTCGCTTTATGGGAAATGGTTGAGGGCTAATTAAAGTGAATGAAGCCCTAACTGTGTTCCGGTCAATTTCTGAGAATTGCTTCCAGCATTACAATATGAGTATTCACTTACAAAGCTGATTCTGAATGTGAAACCCAGTGTGGTAGGGTAGCCTTACTTACGTAGGGAAATAAAACGTCTGCAAAGCGGAGTCATGATTTACAAAGCGCGTCGCGGAGGGAGGGTGTCAAAGCGTCGAGGCTAGCTAATGGTACAAAAATGCGCTACTCAGTAAGCAATTGTTGCTACAGAGCCTTTGATACTGGCACTGGAGGCGAAGAATAACATCACGCCTCCCCACAAGGGATAGACAGAGGTGAAGCACCGTTTTTCACCTGAATATATTTAGGTGCCAGCGAGACAGATGGCGACTCAATCGGCATAAGCAGGCATACACGTCTTTGAATGTCCTCTCGAACGTCTAGCCTGCGTACGATCCTCCCGATGCATTCTTTCACCTTAAAACTCGTCGTTTAGTTCAGAAAAACTCATTGGTACTGTCGTGATTCGACCTTGAAATCTTCGTATTGCAGTCGAACCACTCGGCCGCCGCCTATCATTCCAGCTGTCAACTCGACGCTATAAAATGTGTAATAAAAGGTAGCATTCCTTGCAAGGATTCCGCAGCCGCCCAAACCGTTCTTTGGCCGTCCACCGTCCACCATCCACCTACCTGCCTGTATACCGCGCGAGGCCAACACTCCCTTTGTTGCCGTTATTATTATTTAAGAGAGGTAGGGCATAACGGGCTTCCCGCTAGAATTTGGAGCTGCCCGACTGGGGCAGGGCCTCCACCTTACAGAAGTCCGTAGCCAAATAACACAATTTATTGTGTTGTGTTCCTACGCGGTGAATAAGGTTTTCAGTAATGAGCTCCTTGGGGAGGGGGGAGGATTGTTACATTGTGTTGGAAACAGAGGGATTAAACCCATTATGCTGCCAACACACTATAACTCTCCGAACACAGAGTGGCAACACGCAAGTGATACTTAGGTATCGTGAGCGTAAATAGGCTGCGGTAACCGTTTCCCATCAGGTGGGCCGTATGCTTGTTTGCCACTCTTGTTGTATAAAAAAATATATATGTTGATACTTGACAATCGGTATATTCGCGACATCTGAGCGTGGACGTCTGAACATGGTCTAATGGATAAACAATAGTATATTGGCATGATGTTGTGGGAAGGCGTGAGGATATTATTATTATTATGTATGCAATGACACTAATAATAAACTTCAAGACTTAAGTAACTGTTAAAAAAGTTAATACAAACTGTATGTATTTACAAATATAGTAAATGTCTCACATCTATGTCAAGCAGAAGGGTGCTCAGGAGGCTGGCAGCATTGCCAGGTTCTTCTCTTCTCGATACTTGACTCGAATGTCATTTCTAGGACATAATACTACCCTCTGATATAAATAAATGGAGCTTAATATTCATTTAAATTGACATACTATGCTATAGAGCCGTAGTAGCCGAGTAGTTGCCAGCAACACACTGTCTGCAGATTCGAATCCCTTCTGTACCAATGAGTTTTTCTGAACTTAAATACAGTGATCAGCCACAAGTCGAATTTTACGATGAAGGAAAATATCGAGAGGAAATCTGTATACGCTTAAGAGGAAATTCAAAGGCGTATGTGTAGTCGTGCTGGAGTAACGGCGATGAACTCGCCATCTGTTGACGTTGGCACCTAAAATATACCGCTGGCGGAATGTGAGGGTGTGGGTAATACCTACACACCTCTGCCTACCCCTTTGGGGATCATTGTAGAGAGGAGTGAGGATATTATTACTATGATACATATATATATATATTTGGGTTTGGGTTGGGTTTTAGATAAGTTAAAATAGCTACAGGCATTCAAAAATGTAGCATATTAGGAACATTTTCTATTTTTGCGTTGATGACTTCGTTTCCTGAACTGACCTGTGGACATACGACACTCAACGAACTGAAAGCTCAACATTATTATACGTATGGGAAATGAAATATAGAAATGGTCGAAATGGGCCGAGTGCACACAGTTCCCGCATAAAGTAGCTCTGGTTTACGACTTCGTTCCTAGTGACATAAAAAGGAGGCCGAATGATAGGACAGTTATTGTGGCAACGGTCTGCAGGGCGGGGCCTATTGCATGAGTCATTGCCGTCTCAATGGCAGCCTTTAATGAATTGGTAAACGTTCAGGATAAAGCGGAGTAAGCAGCTCTCGATACCAAATTACCTATTACCATTAGACTTTTTTATCCCTCAGAATAAAAATATACAACTATATTATGTTCCACAGCAGGTAGGTACTCAGCATATATTCAGAAAGCCTTCTATTCCTAAATTAACCTTAAACTTATTCATGCCTTCCCACAAGGGTCCCCGAAGGGGTAGGCAGAGGTGTATACGTAGAGAGTGTAGAGGTGTATATGTAGGTGTATACCCACACACCCACTTTCCGGCATATATATTTAGGTGCCAACGTGACAGATAGCGAGTCCGTCGCCGTTACTCAAGCACGACTATACATACGCCTTTGAATTACTTCTCAAACGTATGTAGGTTTCATCTCCGTGTTTTCCTTCACCGTAAAGCTCGTGGTGTGACTAATCACTGTACTTAAGTTCAGAAAAACTCATTGGTACAGTCGGTAGAACTTGCGATCTTTGTGCCGCAGGCAACTGCTCGAACCACTCGGCCGCCACGGCTCAACCTTGAACAATTAAAATATTGCATTACTATGTAGGGCGACTGGCGATGTATACATACGAGTGGCCTGTTATACGGTTTCTATTGTTAAAATAATAGGTAATGGAATGAATATTAAAACGGTTTTGGAGTCTTACGGTTACGGAAAACATCTAGAGTAAGCCCGTTTTAAGAAGAACCAGGAAAAGCGTAAAATATTGATAAAGTAGTTTTATTCTATAACCTTCTGCATGAAAGGAACGTGACCCCAGTCCCTGCCCGGCCGCGGCCGAGGACTCAGCACTGGACTATTTCCACGCGCATTAATCAAATCAAAGCAAACACTACGCCCGCTGTCTGTGATATGATTGAGCATTTTCATATTCGCTCTTATGAAACCTTGGAATTGGCGCCGCTTTATAAAGATTTCCATGCAGTCTTTCACAAGGTTACGGGATACAAATAAAATTGGTTATTGACACAAATATAATAATGTAAATCGCGTTTCTACAAGTAGAAATTGTTCGCCGTAAAGTGAATTGACGATGTAATGTTTGTTTCAGATCCGTCCTGTTGGGGCTGAAAGGTTACCTGCGTGCTGCGTACTCACCATGTGAGTGGATATTATATCTGCAGAGAGAGCGCGCGAATAATAATATGCGCAATGTACATTATCACGTGTAATGTTGCCAAAATCAACATTTCACACGAGATTCATTGAATCATATTTATATAGATCGTCAATCCAACGATTCGTTTATCTTGCATTATTAATTATTTGGTATCAAACATGTGGCCGCGCTATCAGCAGGCCTGGCCAGGCCACCGCCGGTCAATTAGAGGCGTATGTCCGTTTTAACGGCTAATGGTAATTTGGAAACGTTCCTTTCAGGTAAAGTACGTCCACGCCACGTGATCTCACCGACCAAGTAAGGAATACATCCATGAAGATGGAGTTGGAAGACGTAGAGATGTACGGCATGGGCAACGTGTCGTACGACGAGAACAGCACCTTCAACGGCACGTACGAGAACTGCCCCAACATCAACCTGCCCGTGGTGTACCTGGTGACGCAGGTGCTGTACGCGCTGGTGTGCGTGGTGGGGCTGCTGGGCAACACGCTCGTCATCTACGTGGTGCTGCGCTACTCCAAGATGCAGACGGTCACCAACATGTACATCGTCAACCTGGCCATCGCCGACGAGTGCTTCCTCATCGGCATCCCGTTCCTGATCGTCACCATGTCCCTGCGCGCGTGGCCCTTCGGTCGGTTCATGTGCAAGGCCTACATGATATCCACCGGCATCAACCAGTTCACCAGCTCCATCTTCCTGTGCATCATGAGCGCGGACCGCTACATCGCCGTGTGCCACCCCATCGCGGCGCCGCGCCTGCGCACGCCGTTCGTGTCGCGCGTGGTGTCGGCCGCGGCCTGGACCGCCTCGGCGCTGGTCATGACGCCCATCTTCATGTACACCACGCTCATACCCACCGAGAACGGGCTCTCGTGCAACATCGTGTGGCCCGAGCGCGAGTTCAAGCAGGGCCAGACGTCCTTCACCCTGTACTCCTTCGCGCTCGGCTTCGCGGCGCCTCTCACTTTGATCTTCGTATTCTACTGCCTCGTCATCCGCAAGCTGAAGACCGTCGGCCCCAAGAACAAATCTAAAGAGAAGAAGCGATCGCACAGGAAGGTCACGAAGTTGGTACTGACCGTGATAGCGGTGTACGTGCTGTGCTGGCTGCCGTACTGGGCGTTCCAAGTGGCCCTGATCTACTCGCCGCCGACGGAGTGCGCCAGCCGCATCACCATCACGGTGTTCCTGGTCGCCGCCTGCTTCAGCTATAGCAATTCGGCCATGAATCCCATCCTCTACGCGTTCCTCTCGGACAACTTCAAGAAGAGTTTCCTGAAGGCGTGCACGTGCGCGGCGGGCAAGGACGTGAACGCCGCGCTGCACGTCGAGAACAGCGTGATGCCTCGCAAGCGCGGCGGCGGCGCGGCGCGGGCGGCGGCGCGCGCGGCGACGGCGCGGGCGGCCGCCTCGGAGGCCTCCACGGCGCTCACGTCGCGCGAGGCGGGGCCCAGCGACGCGCCGCCGCTGGCGCCGCTGCTGCCGCTGCTGCCGCTGACGGCGCCCAACGGCCGCCTCTGAGTGAGGGCCGCGCGCCGGCGCCGGGAGGCCCCCGCCGCGCCCGAGGAGGACACGCTCATCGTGTCCATTGACTAGGCCCCCGCCGCGCCCGAGGAGGACACGCTCATCGTGTCCATTGACTAGGCCCCCGCCGCGCCCGAGGAGGACACGCTCATCGTGTCCATTGACTAGGCCCGCGCCGCGCCCGAGGAGGACACGCTCATCGTGTCCATTGACTAGGCCCCCGCCGCGCCCGAGGAGGACACGCTCATCGTGTCCATTGACTAGGCCCCCGCCGCGCCCGAGGAGGACACGCTCATCGTGTCCATTGACTAGGCCCGCGCCGCCGCGCCGCCGCGCCTTCGCGGGAGGACGCGCTGATCGTGTCCGTCGACTAGGCCCCGCGCCGTCGCGGGAGGCCAGAGCCCGGCCTCCCGCGGCCGATGCGGGGCCGCACTGATGTACTCTTGTGTCGTTACACGGTAGGGGGTGGACCAATACGTTTCCGATCGACCGAAGTGTTAAGTTGTATACATAACGTGCGAGGACGTCGGTAGGGTTGTAACGATGAATTTATTATGAATTAAGTGTAGTCTATATATAAATATATCGCATGGCGACCTGGAGGTTTACTGTTTGTATACCAGTAATTCATAACGTTGTAAAAATGTACATATCGTGTAAATAATCATACATCGTCATAATATGTCTGAGTTGTAATAAAATTACGTTCGTGTATTGAGTTACTTTATTATTTCCCGATGAAACCTACCCGGTTACTTTGACCGCATGTGCTGTGGACCAAAATATATACTCAAATTAATACACATTCTGAATATATATTATTATGAGACAAATATATATTATACAAAGGCTCAGACTTATAAGAAAATGCTATTTTATCATCCGCAGCTGAATTAGAAATATAAAATCATTATAGGTGTAGCACGAGTCTAGTTGTAGACGGCGCCAATGTAGGTACGTATATTCACTCACATTACCGATTAATTGTGGGCACTGTCTCACTGGGAATTTGTTTTATTGAAATAAAACAATGAAATCTTGGGCATATATCGTCACGAGCTGACTTGGTGCTTAGCACTAGGTTCTCTTTCTCTTTACCTACTATTTGGAAATCAAGGCTCTGTCTTACAGTCTCAAATAAATATATGGCTAGTATGGCGCGTAAGCATGCTCAGGAAAAGATAAAAGGCAACGAGTTGAAGTTCATACCGGGAGTTGTAATCCCGAAGGTGCAGATAGCAAACAGCCCGCCGGGCTCAGCAGACTAGACGACACACATTATGGGCGCAATGCACCAACTTTAACAGTATCCGATATTTATGCCTCCCCACTAGTTCAATAAGTGTAATAAATAGCAAATTCCATGGAAGTGAGTACAAAAGAAAGAGCTCGCATAAACCAACCGAGCATAGCAATAAAGTGGCGAGGCACCTTTCACGACGCCCAACTTATCATATAAATGTATTTGCAAACATCGGCGGGGGGCGCGTGCTCGAAATTGACTCGGGCGAGGCTGTTACCGATAAAACATGAGAAAACTAACGTAGCGGAAATGTACGAAAGGACCCACTCGGCGAGTATTGGAGCCGCACAAAAACACGCCATCCATCATGCGGCGACGGGCTGCTACACGTGGGCGGCCCCGGCCCATAGCCCACGGCCCATAGCCCACGGCCCATAGCCCACGGCCCATAGCCCTCGGCAGGGCGGCGCTGCAGGCAGATATCCTGTGCGAACTGCCATCATGCGTGTGTGTGAAGGGTATTGAGGTGACTTACGTTTATTTTACTTACCTAGTAACGTTCGATACCTACTCCTTGCTATGAAAATATGCCTCCTCACCTTACTTAGACTAACGATTAATCTCTATGTTATGTAAGGATTTCTTATCCATACATCATCATAATATTTTCATACACATATTTAAATACATACATATCATCACGCCAAGTCCCTAACGGGGTAGGCAGAGAGTATAGAGCGCCAGTTCTCTCTAGACTGACATACCTCTTTCGCTTCGTCCACATTCATCAATCATTTAAATATTCCTTAATTAATAATGATTGATGAAGTTTAGTGTATTTATTTAATATTATGTATTATTATTCTGTCGTTAAAATAATAAAATGTCATATTAGGTTCCAAAAAGACATTATTTATACAAACAATAGCTTTTATTTCAAGCACGGTTATGACAGGTCGGATTGGTGTCCCAGTTCGACATCTATTATCTCCTTGTTGTTAAATATGAACCCCGAACACCGCGGGCATAAAGACAGCAATAGATGCCCGCTATTATAATGGGTAGTTGCCACGTGCCGTTTATGGCCGTGCTATAGCGATAATGACACCAGGCCCAGCCTCCTCGGCATCTGCATATATACGACTGGCGGAGGAATTTGCATACAAATATACATTGTTGGAACTGAGACAATGTGTCTGGAGACTGCTGCCCACTGGACCAGGCACGCGGTCCTAGCGCCGAATACATTCGGAGGATATTTTTTATGAATAGGTACTTCGTAGCCATAAATCAACACTTAAATATCTTTCCGATTCAGATTCGTACCATAAAATTGAATCCATTGAAGCCGTGGTAGGCGAGTGTTACGAGTAGATGCCTGCAACATAAAGGTTTGAGAAGCAAGTTCGAATCCCGACTGTGCCAATGAGTTCTTTTTAACTTAAGTACAGTAATTACTGCACCACATTAGAGATGACATTCAAAGCAGTATGTATAGTCGTGCTCGAGTAATGACGACGGACTCGCCACCTGTTACGTTAGCACTTCGTTACTTATTTGAAATAAACTTCAAATAAGTAACGGTTCGCCGTGCGTACATTTATTTAGGTGGTTGGTCGCGTTAAATACATTTTAATGCTTTACTTAAAAGAACACACAGCTAAATAGAATTAGCAAAAGATATTGGTAAGAAATGTTCTAATTAAGACCCAAAAATATTTGAATACTGTTCACTGGAAAAGTAAGGGCAATTTGATAGTCATCATGGAACGGTCAGCGGGGAGCGAAAATGAGCTAAGTTGGAGTTTGTATAACAATGGCGAAAGTGAACTCATTACACAAGGCCCTCAATTAATCACATGTCAGAACAAACTACAGGGAAAATGAATGTACAAACAAAGAGCTCCCAACGAGCGAGGCGGAACGAGCCGTGATTTATAAACAATCTGATATTAATTGCAATCATAAATTAGGTTCGGTAAACAAGTTTGTACCTATTGATTTATCCCGAGAGGATGGGGCGAGACTGGCGGGTCCGGCGCGGCACAATATGTTTTAATTACGGCGGCGTTGTTCTTGCCAATGGGCCTTTGTTTACTCCGATGTATCGGGGAAACATCTTGCTAAATTCCCGCGCACAAATATACTACTGATGTTACTAGCTCATTAACGTACAGTTCTGTTATGTGATGATAAACCTCAAGTATTCGCCACTTTATTGACTAATATACAGATCATTATAATAATACTTTAGCCAAATACAGTTCACTGAACAAGCACTCGACCTGTGGAAGAATGTGGTAGCCATAAATGTAAAATTTTGTACTATTATTTTGCAGGAATAATACTTATAAATAATAGATCAAATTTAAATGATTATACCACCCTCTCATGCTAATATATGCCAGCTATCAACAAAGCGCCGTGGCAGCCATGATTATACCACCCTCCCATGCTAATATATGCCAGCTATCAACAGAGCGCCGTGGCAGCCATGATTATACCCCCCTCCCATGCTAATATATGCCAGCTATCAACAGAGCGCCGTGGCAGCCATGATTATACCACCCTCCCATGCTAATATATGCCAGCTATCAACAGAGCGCCATGGCAGCCATGATTATACCACCCTCCCATGCTAATATATGCCAGCTATCAACAGAGCGCCGTGGCAGCCATGATTATACCACCCTCCCATGCTAATATATGCCAGCTATCAACAGAGCGCCATGGCAGCCATGATTATACCACCCTCCCATGCTAATATATGCCAGCTATCAACAGAGCGCCGTGGCAGCCATGATTATACCACCCTCCCATGCTAATATATGCCAGCTATCAACAGAGCGCCGTGGCAGCCATGATTCGAGTAGTCATAAAGATTCAAACCAGATTGTACCAATGAGCTTTCCCGAACGTATGTACTCATACTAAGAACTTTACAGGGAAGACATCGTGAGAAAACCTGCATACGTTTGAAAATAAATTCAAAGTCTTGCATGAGAAACTTGTCACGTTGGCCCTAAATATATCTCCGGCGAAAAGATGGTGTTTTACTACACACCTGTCCCTACTCCTTCGAGGACCCTTACGTGAATATAGTAATATGTGAAGATTTTATCATGCATTCATCACCTCTATGCCATTTATTAACACATTATTATACATAACACATTAATTAACAATTGTTTCGCTTACAGCACTCAAGCAATTTATCAATTTCGTTAATAATTAAAGTTTCACCAAACGCCATGTTTATAAGGAAATTTATAACTGATAAAATGTACCTTAATTAAGGAGGCACTTGATTGAAACTTCGTTAACAGCTGAAACAAATCCACTTAGGACTTTGAGAGTTGGCTCCATCTGGTTCTGTAAACAAATTTGAATTGGGTCAGATATGCGAATAAACGAGCCGCTTTATCGGATGAATTTCAATGGGATAATGTGGTCTGCTGAGTACTGCTGGAGAGCTGCATTGATTCTTGCCAGGTGCTCGGTACACACGGTATAACGAGGGAGTTTGAAGGAAATACCTTTCCTTAACCAATGTGAAAAAAACATTTGTTTCGCCGTGTCTTCGTCTTCACGGGGTTTTTCTTGGAAACCGGTAAAGTATTTTTCATTATACTTCGAAAGCTTAGCTTCGCTTCGCAGAAAAGTCTGAGAATCGAAATCTGTTGATATGATATAGCAAGCAAACAATTAGTGTTCGAACTGGGAGGCAGCTATCTAGACCCGACTCACGAAGGCTCGTATTAATCGGGCGGAAACTTTTAATTGATTCAACCCCCTATCGAAGCCGCCGTCGCGCCGCTTACCCTCCACGCTTTGTGACCGCTCATCGCGATCTCAATTTCGACTTGAGATTAAAATGCTTCCTAACTTTCGCTTCAATTATTCGCGAATCATTCCAATTTAGATTTTAAGGATTCTCATACCATAAATAGGACCGCGGCGATATCAATGTTTGTTTACTCGCAGCAGTGAAGTAAGCCCCGAATATAGATTTAGCTCTGTAACGACAAATGGTCCATTTGTATCACAATGGGTCGAGGAGCTAGTTGTGTATGCACAGTTCGATAAGTGTTAGCACTCGACGGAGTAGTGAGTACACTCATGAGTAAATATTGTCGTGTCTAGACTTGTTGTTCATATCCCTGTCTCGGCTGAATGTTTAGCGCGAATAGTTGTAATAAGATGGACGCGCGCTGCATAGAGAGTGCATTTGATTGGCTTCTGTGATAAGCAGCCACTGGATTGTTTCGTTATTTTAAAGAGGAACAATTCCCCCATACATGATATTTGCGTAACTTCAACCGTTTACGCAGCGCACGCAACGAAAAGCTCTCGAAAAGGAATATTTTTTTCCTTTCTTGCAACATTTCCATGTATGCTTCTCTCTTATCGGTGGTAGCGTGATGTTATATAGCCTAAAGCCTTCCTAGAGAAATGGACTATACAACGCAAAAAAAATTTTTCAATTCCAATCAGTAGTTCCTGAGATTAGCGCGTTCAAACAAACAAACAAATAAACTCTTCAGCTTTATAATATTAGTATAAAAGAATAGATTGTAAGTCTGAATGCTTGGATGGATGCAATATTGGATTGTTACTCAATCACCCCAGGACAGCTGCACTCAATTTGATGATATTTGACTCAGAAACAGATTATACACAAATCCCATCTCTCCTTTAGTCGTAGGTAGTGTAGGAATAATCCATAGAAGCCATTTCTACCTTTGTTTGACTTATTGTCTGTTTGTTTGCGCAGACAACATAACACGTGAAATGGTGAATGCGGTGAGAGAACTTGCTGCTGCCGACGTTTTTAGCTTTCCGATAACAAAAGTTACAAATGGTATCTGCCTGTCTGGACCACCTTTAATATCATCTTTTCCCGATAACGTGTTTAATAAGAGCTGTTCAATGCAAGGTATGAATACAGATATGGCAGATAATTACGAAAAGAAAAATCAACATAAAAAAGTGTCACAATAAAGTGTGAGGTGGTATGCAAGGGCATCTTTTTAAACAATTTACGTCCTATTTTCTATCGCATATATTGTTACTTTTTTAACAAAAGGAGCGTGACATCTGTAACCAATAGACAATTATACGCGAAAAATTTAATGTAGCCTTCAGCTGAGTGGATAATAAGAAATGGTTATTGAGAATTTAATAATGAAACTTTACCAACGATGCCAGTGATCAATCATAACAGCGGAGCCCTGGATAGGCCAGTCGTTTATAGAATAGGCGATCATTTAATGATAGGTATTTCGTTGGTATCACGTTATATTGAAGCGGATCAGCGCAATACCTTAGCATGTGTCGTATGTATGTAAATTGCAACATGTATATGTTAAAGGTTTCCACATTATACAATGGCAATTTCACTGAGAATTCTGCGTAAAATTTCACAGTGTAGGTATATTAGAGAGCCTAGACACCTGACTCAGGCCCAGACGACATAGACTAATAACGGCTCGTGCACACTAGGTACTGAGTTATGAGTTTTTTAACCCCGCGGAAGGGTCGCAAAGCTGTGATACTTACAATGATTGAGTTTAAGTAATAAATAAAAGGTTCAGTATTAAAAAGTTGTCTGAACACGTGTTGTTCTTGATTACTTGCAGATTTTCAGCGTGAAAATTAGTCTATAAATTATTTTTATTTTGCCTCAAAGATAAAACATTTTATATAAACCAAACGTTAATGATAGCGATGCGTATCCCGTAAGGGTTGTGTGCTTCGGACAAATTGTGGCATTTGACCGCTGAACGTATTTATCAGGTGACTTCACGTCACGTTGAATAATTGTCGGCGAGCTCTCCGCGGGATTGCGGAGGTCGCCCGGCTTACCACGAAGCCCGCCCGTGGGTGGCCGCGGGCCAAGGTCCTACTCTCTCACGCGGCGGGCCCAATGGGGAATATTTGCTTTTGTTCACGTTTGTATATTTAGTGTACTTCGTTATTAAATATTGTCACATTGTTACCTCGATTGTTTTAATTACATTTACACGAATATATAAATGTTGTAATAATAAACGGCTGATGAGTGTGGACGAAGCGCCTGTTCTCTCTAAACTTTCAGACCTATGACTTACGAAGTCTAGAGAGAACTGGCGCTGAGTATATCTGTATGTATGCAATAATATTGTACCTCTCACATAGCATGACGTATTTGTGTGGCGACTAAGTTTGAAGCTCATCAGCCAAGTTCAAGGGCGTGTAGTGTTTACGATACAGTAAACAAAACATCAAACTCGACTAAAGTTCTTTGGACTGCGTCCAATTGAAACTTTCGTGTGTGGTAGCAGCCTCTAGGCATTGATGTATGGGCTGAGTTTAAAATCTCAAGCTGCGGGTGTTATGAGACAAAGGTCAGGCACCTCTCCGAAGTAACTGTTTGATAACACGTGTTGAAGACCGGTAATTACTAAATAACATTAACAGCTTGTTAAATTGATTTAAGGTAATTTAATGTGTAATTTTAAACATTGTTATATTGTAACCAGAAGCTCGTGTGGAGCAACGAGAATAGTGACTTCTTCATTTAAGCTGGTAATTTTACCATTCTATGAGGCTGGTGGCTAGGTGGTGGTACACAATGACTCTTGTTATTCGCTGTATTTCTATAATCACTGATCATCATACAAGAAAGCGATCTGACCATCATAATGATGTTCAAATATTCAAGACAAACATTCAAAAACGTATGTACATATAATCGTGTTTGACTAACGACGATGGGCTAGACCATCTGAAAAACAAAGTGGAACATCCCTGCCTACCACTTCGGGGACCCTTATGAGGACTATATGTGAAGATGAAGTACGTTAACCGTCCTCTCGTACGTACCCAACGCGCCAGGATGCGTGTGAGAGCGCCTGTTTGTCTTCGCGTTACGAACCAATTTCCAATAGAATTATGTTGAAGGGTAAATTTAATTGAATCAAAGTTGAAGAAAATGCCTTCTGCTAATTGCTCCTTAAAGTAAAAGCTTTCTTCCAGAGTTCGTGAGGCGAAGGCATTGAGTTAGTTTTGCATTACGATAGATATTATCTAACATAAACTTTACAAAATATTAGTCTTTTCTATGGAGAAACCGCAATTTGAAATTCCTATTTACAGTCAGAATATAAAATTACAAAGTGATTTTCAAACGTACAATACCTAAGTGTATTATTCTTTATAAATTCTGACGTATGCCAATTTAACAAAAGTACTTGCTTCCGTGTATGAATAAAATATTGAATAAAGTGTATTCCGAGTGCCATTACAATATTTGCAATAATACACTGAGCGTTGGTTTACTCCAGAGAAATCCCGGTCGCATTTCCCAAGAAATAGCCGGAATATTCCGGATATCTGGAAACGGCTAAATCCAGTTCTAAGCAGCGGTTATCGATAGTTAGTGTTATGTCCGCGTCGAACTCGCCAGCTGTTTCTTTGAGCTCCGTAATGGAGCCAACCTCCGACCGACCCCTTTATAGACTGCGCTCGCACCTCTACTTGTGTTGAATGAACTGGTGCATTACATTTATTACTTCATATGAGTTATCTACACCTCTAAATGACCTTCATCTTATAATAACTTAAATAGACACAATCATAGAAATATCTCAAAGCCAAATGATTTTTCTTATTCCTTGCATGTTATAAACCAGTTAAGACAATCTGGGTCTTTAATGTAATAATAAGCCTTTGTGAAATGTCTTCCACAATTTGCAAGAATCGCGTAAAAACGCGGCTTTTGGCTATTAGTAAATGAGGAGATGAACTCTGTGCTTCGTGTCTAGTTTCATCGCCATACAATGTGTGAATTATCACATTGATTTATTAATTTAAGGCGTGAGCATATATATATTATATTTTATAATTTAAGGTATTCCGCAAGTACGACATTATTAATTATTCCAGTAATTTATTGAAAAATTGGGTGTTCTTCGTCGTCGTAAGCCGGTACTGTTTAGATCTAGACATCCCGAGGGCCCTGTGCTTAGTTCGTCGAACAAACTTGCTTGCAAACAAGTGGAAGTAAAGTACTTCGGGGATCCCAGGTACTGTAAACGTCTATGATGAGGTAAACGATCACCATCAGCTTGAACATGTGCTATTTTACCTTTGTAGCCTAAATTAAGAGGGCTTTTACATCGAATCAATTGACATTTGGTTATATCTCTTCTATGATCTTCATATCTTAACTTCTCATCACGAGCGTGTAGATGTATATATTTGAGGTGACAACCTGTCAGATGGCGAGTTTATCGCCGTTTCTCCAGCCCGACTATATGTCTTTGAATTTCTTCGCTATAAAGCTCGTGGTGTAACTAATCAGACAAACTCATTGGTACGGTCGGGGTTCAAACTTGCAATCTTTGTGTTGCAGGCTCGAACGAACTCAAACCACTCGGCCACCACGATTCATTTAGTATAGAAGACATATTACAGCAGTCGTAGTCCATTTGGCATCAAAATAAGCGGTATAAATACGCATCGCAGCTGACATAACACTGTAGTGGGACGCGTTGCACCGCGCCATTAGGGACGTCACAATACAAACAGTACAATGCAGCACATCAACACCTACACACGCGGCGGCCGTCCCAATGGTTGCCAATTATACGACTGTCGATGCAGTCACACACATATGTAAATCAAACTATATGTTACGATATGTATAGAGTGCTATGGAGCACCTAGCAATGCTCATGTACCTCCCAGTAGCGTAACGATTATGTAGCACAGGCAGAGTGCGACGCCCCTCCAACTCAGTGGATCCCCAAGTAGAGGCCGGGATCTTATTTACTTACCATATTCTTTTATTAAAATGTTAATCTGGGAATTAATTAATTTATACCCTACAGTGTGTTAAATGTATACAGTGACTCAGAAAATTGAAAAGTTGTCTCCTAGAAGTTATATACTCACGACGATGCAAGTTTTTTTTAATTAAGTGCCCTTCTGTTTGCTCACCGACATCAGATGCAATAGTTCCGCCACTGCTGCCTACCCATTAAGAAGCAACACGCTCGCTCATAGCGCACCTATTATGATAACGATCAACTCTATATAAATGAACAGGGTGCGTCCCTTCTCGTGTACAACGAATTAACAAATAATACCCCATTTAGAAAAGCTTTACCATTACAACGTTACTTTGCCTTAAATATGTAATTCTTTTTTATTTGGTCCAAGGACAACTGGAGGTCATTTGTTCCAAGGATTACAAATCAGAAGTACAATATTTTTTAATGCTTAACAATCATGACTTGGATACGACGACTCCTTCAACCGAAAAACTTTAACAATTTTAACATATTTCAAAATGCTGCTCAAAAAATTGGTACTGTTACGGAATTTAAAGCATCTCGGGTTTTTGGAAGTTATTCATCCTTTAGATCCAAGGAGTAGCAGAAGATTAAAAACTTAAAGAGTTCTGTAACGGTTTTTATCTAGCTGTCTCTTTCAAGGGTTGCTTTAATATATCTCTTTGGTAAAAAGAGTTTACGTCATTAAAGGTATATTTGACAAAGAAAAATGATGACTGTCAACCATGCAACCAAATGTGATGGAGTAGGCGTGGCGGGTACAGCTGGAACGTTATGCTATTGTATCACTTCATATAATACTTATTAGGGCATGTGATTAGATGCCCTTTTATCGAGCACTCACTTAATGCACAATATGTCACAGATTTTTTTAGACGATGGCAATTAGAGTGGCAGACAAGCATACAGCCCACCTGATGGGAAGCAGTTACCGCATCCTATTTACGTTCACGATACCAATGTACCTACCACTTGAGCGTCGCCATTGTGTCCGGAGAGTTATATTGTGTTGGAAGCATAACGGGACTAATCCGTTTGCTGCCAGCACAATAAAATAATCCTCCCCCTCCCCAGGGAGCTCATTACTGGAAACCTTATTCATCGCGCAGGAACAAAATATAAAATATATATATTTGGCTACGTACTTCTATAAGGTCGGGGTCCTGCCCCTGTCGGGCCGAAGGCAGACCTTATGCCCTACCTCTCTTAAAATTACACACTGTAATAATAATTCATTAATTTCACGTATAATATTCATAAAAAAAAAAACACAATTTACGAGTCATCGAAAAAAGATAAACATACTATGTATTTAACGACCTAACTTCACATGAGGCAGGTTAGTACAATCTTCTAGCGTACCTTGAATAGTGTTATGTTTATATGGCTTTCATAATGGGCCAATTATGGATCCTACGTAATTAAGTTCTGAGTAACATAATAAAATAATTATTGTGATTCAGTGCGCGTGGCCTTCGCTGGAAATAAACTAGTAATGGATGGAATAAATTTAGCTTCGGATCAAACCACGTCCGCTGGCACACTTCACACGGATAAGGTAATTAATGTTGATGCGAACATATATATGTGTGTGTTAGGTAACATACCTTGTTGTATTCTTTAGGTGAGCTCTGTTGGTTCATATAATGTGTCAACATCAATATTGGAGGTGCCAACCTCAATATTTGTACCCAGTACGTGGCAAGAATTAGCTGCGAATGATGCCAAATCCATCAGGTAAATTTCGGTTCTAATATCTTTTAGATGTTTGGAATTCAAAGCCTGAGTTTTCCTGAACTTACAACATTTAGAGGAAACCTTCATACGTTTGAGAAGAAATGCAAAAACGTATGTACTAGTCGTGCTTGAGAATCGGCAATGGTCTCGCCATCAGTCACGTTGGCACCTAAAATACATCTTTCGCAAAAGTTTTGTGTGTGAGCAGGTACTACATACCTCAGCCAAGCCCTTCTGGGACCCCTGTGGGAAGGCGTGAAGATTTATATTTGGAATTAAATTTATCTCGCAATCTTATCTTAAATGTTTATGTTAATGCAGCCCCTGAGTAATAGTCGGACTCGTCGGCCGCGTCGCCCTTCGAAGTTGAGGTACACTTGTAAACTTGCCTAGTAAAATCAAATAAACAACTATTTAGATACGTCAAGCGCCGCCATCCCAGTAGCGACATTAAAGGAGGAACACATAAACGTTGGCAATATAAAGTACAATAAAGCCGATAATATATTGAGATGCCGTTAAAGTTATCGTGAGACGACTGTTTATAGCTTACGAAAAACGTTCTGGCGTTTACGATGTCTCTATTGAAGGCCTCAACTGTTGCCAGTGTGTCCCGATGCATGGACGAGCCCGATGGAGGTGGTGGGGCGGACTCCTCGAGCTGTGTCATAAGCACGACAGCAACGCCGTTTAAAGGGTCCAATTGTGTTTTCAAGCCAACCAGGAGCAGCAGCAGTGTTGCTGAGAGCACGCTCACTGAAAGCAGTTGCTGAAAAACATCACTAGCGAGTAATAATAGCAAAGTAAAGAGACCGCCGCAAAGGAAATAGCCGACTGACTTTGCAGAGAAGATCTTTGGGTAAATATACGAGTAAGTGCACACGCATCGTATAAATACAAGTTACCAGTTATAATATGGGACGCGGTTCGATGATATTTATGTATTAGTTTTACCGGGAACCTATGGCGGTGACACTGACTTGTTAACTAAACAACAAACATCAAATGAATATGGTATCAGGGCTTCACCACATGGAAGTACCTCTTTGCCTCTCGCCTGTCATACTACTTCAACCTAAAACCTACAAATACGAATATGGTATCAGGGCTTCACCACATGGAAGTACCTCTTTGCCTCTCGCCTGTCATACTAATTAAACCTAAAACCTACAAATACGAATATGGTATCAGGGCTTCATCACATGGAAGTACCTCTTTGCCTCTCGTCTGTCATACTACTTCAACCTAAAACCTACAAATACGAATATGGTATCAGGGCTTCATCACATGGAAGTACCTCTTTGCCTCTCGTCTGTCATACTACTTCAACCTAAAACCTACAAATACGAATATGGTATCAGGGCTTCATCACATGGAAGTACCTCTTTGCCTCTCGCCTGTCATACTACTTCAACCTAAAACCTACAAATACGAATATGGTATCAGGGCTTCATCACATGGAAGTACCTCTTTGCCTCTCGTCTGTCATACTACTTCAACCTAAAACCTACAAATACGAATATGGTATCAGGGCTTCATCACATGGAAGTACCTCTTTGCCTCTCGCCTGTCATACTACTTCAACCTAAAACCTACAAATACGAATATGGTATCAGGGCTTCATCACATGGAAGTACCTCTTTGCCTCTCGCCTGTCATACTACTTCAACCTAAAACCTACAAATACGAATATGGTATCAGGGCTTCATCACATGGAAGTACCTTTTTGCCTCTCGCCTGTCATACTACTTCAACCTAAAACCTACAAATACGAATATGGTATCAGGGCTTCATCACATGGAAGTACCTCTTTGCCTCTCGTCTGTCATACTACTTCAACCTAAAACCTACAATTACGAATACGCCATCGTATATTGTATTTTGCTAGATAAATAAGTACAATCTCAAATTGTATGTAGAAGATAATCAAACCTCCCATTGCTAGGGAACATTTACGTAGGCGTTACGACAGCAGTTCCAGGTCCCTCGTAAACATAAACTGTGAAATGCACGTAAATGACTACATTTTAAGGTTTAAATTCGGATGTTAGTACAGCAGCACATTAATCGCTCAAAAGGCGCCCTTTATCAAAGGATTCCTAATGACTCATAATGGGGCATTCGACGTTTACATCCCATAGATTCGTAAAAGAGAAATTGTAAATAAAACTTGTTACGACCGCTCGCTGGTGCGCGACACCAGTACATGTGCACTGCCCTGACAATGCTTCTAAATATATAAATACTTAACTATTGTAGATGTTACCAAATACTGTTAATACCTTTCACATATCCATCCTATTTATGGTTATCCATGCCAACATATACATTACATATACATATGTAATGTATATGTTGGCATGGATAACCTAGCGGGGTAGGCAGGGGCCGTCATTCCACACACAATTACTGACCTCTGTCACCTCATTCCCATTCGTGCTTCGAATATCTTCATGATCTCGTTTATGTTCCACTTCGTATATCATGTTTCGAGTCTATGATGATTGTTCCAACAACATAAAATAATCACCACGCCTTCCCACAAGGGTCCCCGAAGAGGTATTCTACCGACCCATACATTCACCTTGCGCCATAAATATATTTTAGGTGCCAATGTGACAGATGGCGAGTCCATCGCCGTTACTCAAGCGCTACTATATATACGCCTTTGAGTTTCATCTCAAACGTATGCTAATTTCCTCTCGATGTTTTCCTTCACCGTAAAGAACTTGCAATATTTGTGTTGCAAGCAACTTCTGGAACCACCCACGGCTACCACGGCTCTATAAATAAAAAAATATACTTATGTATGATTTTAATTGAGTTAACAACTGCCATCACAGGATAATAGCTCAGTTATGTCTGCTTACTTCAATGTGTCTACCTATCAGTGCGTATAATCGCTTACCACCAGACGAAAGCAACAAGATAACTTGTCGTAAGACTAAACGTCTAATCCATTATATCCCTGCTTTAATAGAATATTCTGTTTGAATAATAAACATGATACAACGTTGTCTTTGTGTTGCCTTTCACAACAATAAAGTACTTGTGTGCCAGCTCTAGTACCTCTCCACTGGCGATGAGACCTCAACGACGTTACGGCCACCATTATTTTGTCAAATGTGAAGCATTTAAATCTCGCTCGGCAGACGGCGCGATTAATTCGGCTAAATCTAGCCATTCGTTACATTAGCATTCATACAGTCCAATTTGTCCTGTCTTCAGACGCCGCCGCCTGTCGCGCTCACGTGATGTTATCTCTACGCTGCAAAGGTTCTTTGGAGAACAAACATTTTTGCTTCATTTGATCGCGCTTAAATTAATAAGATCGCGTTAAAGTGGGTGTGTGGGTACTACCTATAGACCTCTGCCTATGCCTTCGGGGACCCTTTTCGGAAGGCGTGAGTATATGTTATATTGCGGGATTCGTGAACCATTAAAAATAATTAAGAGGCTTATCTCAAAAAGTAAAAAAATAAAAACTAATTCCTGCGACGACTTGCAAGAGCTGTCAGTTAGAGGTCTCCCTCAGTGAGACGTGCTTAGGCAAAGTCTCGCCGGTGATGTACGCGTCGTTGGTTCTACGAGTGGTCGTCCACGTCGCGAGCACTCCGGCTACACTCACGTCCATTGTCCAACGTTCGCACGGACCCTGGTCATCCCTTGTCGTTCTTCACAACTATGTGCTTGATGACATGGCATGCCCTTTGCACTTATCTACATTATTCTACTACATTACTACATTATTCCGGAGTGTACCAGTCGCAGATGTAGTAAATTTACATACACATAATATATATCTTACTAATTTTATATTATAAATGTGAAAATGTGTAAGTTTGGATGTTTGCGGTTGTTTCACGGCAAAACGGCTGAACCGATTTGGCTGAAAGTTGAAATCGTGATGGCTTATACCTAGGAATAGAACATAGGCAACTTTTTTTTTAATCCCGGAAATTCAAAGTTCTAATATTATAAAGTATGATGCTCTTTCACAGCATAGCGGCTGAACCGATTCTAGCAGGAAAATACGTAAGCTACTTTTTCGAACTCCACGCGGGCGAAGCCGCGGGCATATATGTGTATGTTTATACGTTTATAGTTTATACCACAAGGGTGGCAAACAAGCACGTGGTTCGTATGATTGTGGATGGTGGGATAGCCGTGGTGGCCGAGTGGTTCGAGTGGTTCGAGTGGTTGCCTGCGACACTAAGATCGCAAGTTCGAATCCCGACTGTACCAATGAGTTTTTCTGAACTTAAGTACAGTGATTAGTCACAACACGAGCTTAACGGTGAAAGGAAACATCGAGGGGAAACCTGCATACGCCTGAGAAGCAATTCAAAGGCGTATATATAGTTGTGCTTGAGTAACGGCGTTGGAGTCGCCATCTGTCACGTTGGGACCAAAATTATATCTGTGTGGGTACCCCCACAAACCCACTTTCCGCCAGAGGTGTATAGGCTACCACCTATCTGCCTACCCCTTCGGGGACCCTTGTGGGAAGGCGTGAGGTTTTTTTTTTGTTTAACATTAAAATATATCTCATTTAACGTGTTTCGTGACTAGGCGACGTCTCACCTCTTGTGTTGAGCATGCTCCTTTGCACAATTATATAAAATTGTCCTTGACGTGTTTTAATATCGAAATGATATCTCAGGTAACCAATTAAATATTACTCGACTTACAGATTTGTTTATGATGTCGCGCATTAAATATCTACATCGGTCTCTTTAATTTTAATCATCAAGCAATATAATGTTTTTAAGATGAAGGCACTCTGTAATACATTAAGCTAACGATGGAATGGAATTACTTGTAATAAATAATTCTGTTTCGAGGACAACAATTTGATTAATTTCAAAGGAATGTATTTCTATAAAGATATTTACAACTTGGAGACATAAAAATGAATTATAATTTGCTAGAAGAGCCGTGGTGGCCGAGTAGTCATCAGCAACAAAAAGATTGCAAGTTCGAATCCTGATCACACCAATGAGATTTTCTCAACATAAGTACAGTGATTAGTGACACCACGAGCTTTACGGTGAAGGAAAACATCGAAAGGAAACCTGCATACGTTTGAGAAGATATTCAAAGACTATCCGTGCTTGAGTAATGGTGAATTAAATATGTCTCCGGCGCAAAGTGGGTCCTACCTACACCATTCCCTTCGGGGACCCTTGTGGAATGCGTGAATGGGGAATGCGTGAGGATATTAATATAATGTTACATGCGTACGCACTGCTCTGCGCTCGGATGACCGCTCCCGGGGCTATTATATTTGTACAAAATATAACTAGGTCGCGTGTACGTTGTTTTGTTGTTGTATTTGTGGAAGGTCTTTCTCTCTTTCGTGGTCCACCATATTATTACATGACAATACGAAGTCCAGTTAACATTATACATATAATATAAGTATTAGATAATAACACAACAGCAACAACTTGTACTTGCTTGGTACAGCACCCAGTTATTATAAATAATATTTTGTGTTATTTCAATATGCTCGTTAAATTGCCAATTTGAGAAGAGTAATAAAGTACCGATTCGGTCATTACCCACAATTTTATGGCAGTTTTATTGGAGCCATGAAGGAGGCAGCCAAATAACTTATTACTGTTTTTTCTTGTTCCTTTAAATTCGGTGTCCCCCTTCTTGTGGTACTTAAACTGTTTCATTTGTTGCCAGTATCACATTCACATCACACATTAACTAAGTATATGACGGCCATCTGGCCTAGTGGTCAGATATCCTGGCTGCGATACTTGAGGTCGCGAGTTTGACGCCCACTGATGACAGATATTTGTGTGATGAATACGAGTATTTGTACCTTAGCCTTGGACGTCCTCTTATATGTATAAAATGTATATTTCTATTTATATAAGCATGTATACAGGATCTACGGAATCTTCCTACGAGTATTTGTTAAGTTTGGCGAAATTAAATATTTTTTTAACGAATATAATATATCTCTAAGCTCATACCTCCATAGAATGTTTGATTGACATGTGTGCAGTTTTTTGGAGCTTACAATCGTGATATCGGGGGTTGGCTTCGTTGAGACAGCATTATGACTGGACGCTGACTGTGGCTGACACCGTATGCAATGATTACGCTCTCCGGTACTTCTAAACTGACACCCAGCATCGGCATTCAGCGGCATATTCACAGACATCCACAGTGGTATCCACATGTATATTGTAATAAAATAAATGGTGACTATATTATGAGCCGTGGTGGCCGAGTGGTTCGAGCAGTTGCCTGCGACGCAAAGGTCGCAAGTTCGAATCCCGACTGTACCAATAAGTTTTTCTAAAACTTAAGTACAGTGATTAGTCACACCACGAGCTTTACGGTGAAGGAAAACATCGAGAGGAAACCTGCATACGTCTGAGAAGAAATTCAAAAGACGTATGTATAGTCGTGCTTGAGTAACGGCGATGGACTCGCCATCTGTCACGTTGGCACCTAATATACCTCTGGCGGAAAGTGGGTGTGTGGGTATTACCTGTACATCTCTGCCTACCCCTTCGGGGACCCTTGTGGGAAGGCGTGAGGATATATATATATAAATGGTGACTATATTATAATCAGTACGTGTTGGGTCAAACACACCTACGAGTCGCCCATATGCCCGCCAAATGTTAAAAGAGAAAACCGGGGAGTTTGTTTCGCCGTTTCTTCTCCTGGCACGTTTTTTTTTTGAAACGGTGGTAACTTTCGTTTTTATTAAGTATATGACGTTTAATAAGTGTTCCCTGTGTTCCTTACGTTGAATAGAATATTTTAATTTTTATTTCGTATATTTAACAATCAGTTCTGCTAACCAACTCCGCAATGGCACTAGGTCAGTATGGCTTTGATGAAGTATTTCTAATAAGCGATAGTTTTCCACTAATCAAAATAGATTTGAACGTGTAAAATGACTCAGGGAGTTTTCGCATCACTTGCTTGCTTATCTCGCCAAGTGGGCCCCGGCTCCCGTCGGTAGCGATACCACACTCTGCCGGGCAAGCTGGGCCTTTTTTCGGTCAGGCAAGCATACAATTTGAGTAATGTTTCATGTTGCATAGTATATTGAGTACTAGCTGTCCCGCCCAGCTTCGCCTGTCGCGGTCTTTTTTTTAGAACTTTTAAAGAGGAACTAAATTGTTTACGCAGCGTAAGCAACGGAAGCTCTCAAAAAGGAATATTTTTTCCTGTTCTTGCTACATTTTTCATTTATTCTTCGCTCCTATTAGTCGTAGCGTGATGTTATATAGCCTAAAGCCTTCCTAGAGAAATGGACTATCCAACACAAAAATATTTTTTCAATTCCAACCAGTAGTTCCTGAGATTAGCGCGTTCAAACAAACAAACTCTTCAGCTTTATAATATTAGTATAGATGGATGTGTGTGTGCCCAACTGGCTAACACCTAATATTTTTTACTATTCATACAAAAGAGCTGCATATGTATGTATATGTCTATCCACATACCTATTTACCTGTGGTTAAAGCAAGTGATTGCTGTAACCACAGCCACATGGGCGTTTTCAATCAGTATTTTTGTATGTAGAAGCCGTGGTGACCGAGTGGTTCGACCAGTTGCCTGCGACACATATATCGCAAGTTCGAAACCCGACTGTACCAATGAGTTTTCCTGAACTTAAGTACAGTGATTAGTCACACCATGAGCTTTACGGTGAAGGAAAACATCGAGAGGAAACCTGCATACGTCTGATAAGAAATTCAAAAAGGCGTATGTATAGTCGTGCTTGACTAACGGCGACGGACTCGCCATCTGTCACGTTGGCACCTAATATATATATCTCTAGCGGAAAGTGGATGTATGGGTGGTACCTATGCACCTATGCCTACCCCTTCGGGGACCCTTGTGGGAGGGCGTGAGGATATTATTATTTTCGTAGGTCAACAAAATCAAGCTATAAGATATTTTTCGAATCGGAGGTCTTGTAAAAATATTCCTTCCTAGTACTTAGTTCCACCTTTCTCCAATGGCTATTACTTGCATAGCTCAGGGATTCGAGATTTTATGTGCGATTTCGAGCTGATTACCTACCGTTTGATGTGAGAGCGCCGATATTAGACCACTAGGTCTAATATCGGGCAATTGATGAAATTGATAATTTTGTTTATTTCAATGTGTGCACAAGCACAGTGCTTTGAAAATTAAAAAGCTATTTAGGTAACCGAATTCAAGAAATCTTCGGATTTTTTTATATCTAAATGACTACGAATATTAATAAGGTGATAACATATATATGTACAATCAAGTTTCATCCAATTCCCTTCATTCGTTTTGGGCTTAAAGAGACAGATCAAACATCTTTTAAAACTTTCGCACTTACGCAGAAATATATTATTTATTAATTATTCCTTCAAGTTTTGTAAAAATGATAGATTTTTGATTGATTGAGGTGATGAAACAAAGCCTACCCATGCCTTATGCTATTAGTCAAGTAAATATGTAGTGAGTTACGTATTGGCCTTAGTGCTAGTTGTCTGTAACGTCAAGTCAGTGATCAATATCGCTAGTTACTATATTGGTGGCATTAGAGACAGCTGGCGCGGCTCGCAGCGCACCCTAGCGGCAAATTGCTCTACCACTGATTTCACGACTGATTCTGATGCATCGGTTTCGACGGATAACAAGGTTACTTTTACAGAAATTATAGCAGTTATTATAAAAAATAATATTTACGCAGTGTGTCTCAAAAAATGTGGTAAATAAATGTATGACAGGGTACGATGAATGGATACAAATAAAGAACAAAAAATGAGTTCTACTCTCTGCCAGCTGGGTGAGTAACTTCGCGTGATGACATAAATGTCAATGAAATAATCCCAATTACAGCCCAATATTATGAAACATTGAAGATCGCTAAAGTAGGCCAAACTCTAACACGGAACGAGGCATTTCCATCCGGAATATGGACGCTGTGCTATTAACGCCTGCAAATAGAACACGAAATCTCAATTATCCGCCGTAATATGCTATCTAGTGCATTACGAGGCTGGATGCTGCCGGTTGGGGGAATGCGGGTAACAAAGGATCGATGCCTTTTATCAAATACTACCCTTGTATCTGTGTTACCTGCATGGTTATGTAGAAACTAGTACTGTATGGAGGCTGCGATTTTTCCAGTTGATGCACATCTCTGAGTTTGGGTTTTCGAAATATCGTTCGGTTTCCAATCTATGCTTCAATCCACATACCACATCCAGGGTAGGACATTTCCATCGTGGGATCTGATTTGTAACTGTAACATCGGAAGCCATACGCCGACGCCATGGACCACTATGTAAGCGCTTACCGTCAACTCAGTTGATCATTGTATTGTTCCATTGTTTCCGAATAAATTTATTTCAACTAGCTTGTTTATTATTTAGAAATAATTAATTGATTTGTGTTTGTGCCGTAGTGAAGTAACAAGAAACGTCTCGGGTTTCAGTAAATAAAGCCTGTTCATTCGTGTTTCACTTTAAGATGTTATTTTGATGGAAATGTTTAAATTGGACACATTCATTTAAATTTATGGTTTAAATGTTCCTGGCATTAAATATTTATTTGATGAAATTAAGCTTAGTCAGTCGTCACACACTCTCATTTTGCAATGATCATGTATTAAGGTGCCAAATTCGACAGGAGTTGACATAAGCCTTGGGATTTCTTCTCGCAAGTTTGCACATTTCCACACAATGTTTTCCTTAGCCGTAGAGCTCAGTGTGAGAAATCACTTAACTCAATTTTGGATATCAACACGCATTGGTAATAGCCCACTAGGGTTTGAAGGTGCAATCTTGATTTTTTAGCTGACTACTTGCTTACTTAGCTACATTAAAAGTAACTATACAGATAATAATAATAAATACCTGGGACGATTCCACACAAATTGACCTAGTCCAAAGTTAGCAAAGCTTGTGTTATGGTAACTAGACAACGATATATTTACTTATATAGATAGATATATCATTAAATACATAGACATCCAAGACTAAGGTACAAATATTCGATTTCATCACACAAATATCTGCCCTTAGCGGGATTCGAACCAGCGACCTCAAGTTTCGCACTCAGGAGCTCTAACCACTAGACCAGACGGTCGTCAAATGATAACATGTGTCACATTGATGAGTACATCGTACAAACATGGGGTGCCAAGATCTGTAGCCTATTGTCAGATCTAGAATTCAATTTTCAATCCAGGTCACCATCTGGGACGTCAAACCGACAAAAAAACGTAATACGTAACAGTAAGTTAAATAATATTGTAACAATAAGTTGCTACCCCCAGCAGCAGCTGAGACAGTTAATGTTCCACATCAATGTTTAATTGGCGACTAATAAAGCAATAATATTTGTTATCTGCGCTGCGCAGCTGGTCGGCGGTCTGTTGCGTCGGGGGACAACTAGTCCAGTGATGGCAATAATATGGATGGCGTCGCGGTGACGTCACTAAATAGATGAAGCCACTTCAAAACATATTATTTCAAAAACTTTATTATGGAATTTACTGAGTATACCGATTTCTCATTCTACGAGACATGTGAAGGAGGTGAAAACATCGTGATGACACGTACTATGTCATCTGAAATCCAAAGTTAATTCTGTGCCTCAGGGTTGATAAAAGATCCGCAATTTGTCGCGTGTATACCTAAATATTATCCTGGGCATAATTGGCGTTACTACATGATTTTCTACCCACGGGGGCCCTTGTGGCGTGTATAATAAAGATATTATTTATTACACATTTAAGAACATACATATAAATAAAAAACACAGAGCCGAGGTTCAGTAATACAGTTAACTTAAATTGAAGGTACTGTAGGTTAATATTGTACAGTAATTGGTATTGAAAGAGCGCTTCGCATGCCTCGTGGAAGTAAGCCGGTTGCTTGCGTTATTGGATACTGTGTCTACTTAGTTAAATGAAAGCATACAATCACTCGTCCACGATGTGTGCGAATTGGTAAAATTGGTATAACATTCAACACTATACGAGTAAAAGGTAGTCCCATAAACACCGCAGAGGGCGTGTGCCCTGGCTGGGTGAGTGACATTAGTTATAAGAAGCTGTGAACTACACAAACATAGATCGTGTAGCGTTTACGTTACACTTTGACAAGATAGTAGGATGATGGACGAGGGCTTAAAAGTCGGCATGAAAAGGCCCGGAGTTACAGATAAATGCTAGAAGCCTTAAAGTTCACGCGATAACAGAGATGGCAATTTGATACGAAGAGCATCTACATTTTATAAGATCATCTGTACAATTATATATACAGAATAAAATCTTGTAGTAGCCACATTACATTATACCGTAATTAAAAGATATCTGGACCAAACCGAATCTAATTTGATAAAATAGTGAGCTAATTATATCGTGACTATACTAGTCGTAATAAATACATAGGTACATAGCATTTGTTAATCAAAACTCTTATTTCTGAGGGAATTGATAAAACAACCTTAGGCTAATATACCATCTACTCTGTGGAAATCATTAAAAAAATACGTCCTAGACCCGCGTTTGTCATCTATGATGTGATGTAATGATACTCACGCCGAGTACCTCACGGGGTAGGCAAGAGAGTAGAGTGCCCAATCTCTTTACACTTACAGACCTCTTGCGCATCGCATTAGTCATGAAGTTAATAAACATGTGTATAGGCCACGGGGGGCCGCCGAGTGGTGTCTGCAATATTACCATTTCCCTCAGCCCTGGAATACGTGACGTGAGTGTATAAACCCCCCTTTGATGTCGGCACACAGCGCGCACCCTGAGCCGTGCGTTGGCCACAACTATAATAAATACATACGTTATTTACTAACTCTAGTTTATTGGGATTAGTCGTTACCGACGAGCTCTTAGAGATATCCTCACGCCTTCCCACAAGGGTCCCCGAAGGGGTAGGCAGAGGTGTATAGGTGGCGAGTCCATCGCCGTTACTCAAGCACGACTATACATACGCCTTTGAATTTCTTCTCAGACGTATGCAGGTTTCCTCACGATGTTTTCCTTCACCGTAAAGCTCGTGGTGTGACTAATCACTGTACTTAAGTTCAGAAAAACTCATTGGTACAGTCGGGATTCGAACTTGCGACCTTTGCGTCGCAGGCAACTGCTCGAACCACTCGGCCACCACGGCTCTCAGAGATACTTTGTATAAACTCTACCGTCATATTTCTTTTAAAATATATAGTTTCCTGCAAGATCGAATCCCGACTAGAAGTAGGTACATTGATTAGTAACACCACGAGCTTTACGGTAACTGAAAAGATCGAGAGGAAACCTGCATACGCTTGAGAAGAAATTCAAAGGCGTACTTATAGTCGTGCTTGAGCAACGGCGATGGACTCGCCATCTGTCAGGCTAAAAAATATAATATATAATATATCCTCACGCCTTCCCACAAGGGTCCCCATCTGTCAAGCTAGCACCTAAAATATATCTCTCGCGGAAAGTGGGTACCTATACACCTCTGTATGTGCCTAATAGTATACGTTAATCAGCCGAGTAGATAATTGGTATGTAAGCACACAGACATGATTACTAGGCGTGGGTGCCGGCCTCGTATTTGATGGTAATCAACACACGGTATCTATAAAATGTATTCGCGCCTTCTTAGAAACAGAGCAGAACAGAACGTACGGATGGGAAGCGATGTGTACACTCACACCCATATTTAATAGGTATTTTGGTGATAGAGGTAAATTTACATACAACATTAAAGAACGCTTGGAGCAGCGATTCGAAATAGGCACTGAATTGATTTATATGTATTTCATAAAAGTTTCTGAACTGCAGTGTGTATCCTAGCTTCCGAAATTCCTAAAAAACAAGTAAATCTGTTTTGCAGGCAATTTCCCTGTCAAATGTCTGGCACCAGCAAGTAATTGGTTGTATTATTGGCCATTTCCACACTATATTGTACATTTGGCACGTGTACGGCATTAGTTAAGACCCCACTCAGTCATAGTCGTTATGACTGACAAATATCTTTTAGTAAACAGTTGGCTTGCTCAAGGAAGTTTTCGAGAATTACATTTTAAACAAAGTTGTTTGGAGAGTTCACCACAAACACCTAATCACAACTGATTATGAAATCTTTATGCTAATATGCGATACAAAAGAAATGTTACGCAGGTATACAAATTGTTACTATCTGAATCCCATTCGGTTCTCGCCACCCAACGTGGTAACGGACATCTTGTGAGGCCATCTGCCTCCAGAAGGCCTTTATATAACAATATTATTAATCCACCCACTTTAATTTCACCCTATATCTAGTTTTTAATTCATTACTTTCATACATCACACAGTTCCATTGAACACTGGGACTTTATTTAACATATGTAATAAGTTCTGTTACAACACATGCTCATTGCTCAACGGCTTATTACAAACGGATATAAATAGAGTTGTGTGTATATTAGTTATAATTTAACCCTGTATCGCATCAAGCAATTCAATTATATGTATTCCATAATCCTGTTTGTGGGTGGAAATGGAGCCATATAATGTATATCTTTCCTTCCTTTTTAAAACATTCGCCGCACATCAATCTCAGCTGCAAGGGTATCCTTACTAATATTATAAATGTGAATGTAAGTTTATTTGTTGCGCTTTCACGTAAAAACTACTGAACCGATCATCTTTTGGAGGTATTACAAGTAACATAGGATACTTTACATTGAAAAAAATATATTTCACGAAAGTAAAAAAGCAGTTTTGCTAAACATTTTCATGGTGATGACTTATACCTAGAATTAGGACATAAATGATACATTTGAATCCCGAAAACTTCAAAGCTCTAATATTATTAAGTACTAGCTGTGCCCGCGACTTCGTCGACGTGGACGGCTTTTTTATCTTTCGTAAAAATGTTTTTTTTTTTCAATAAAATGTATCCTATATTACTTCTAATACCTCCAAGAATATGTGTACAAAGTTTTATAGTGATCTCTTAAGTAGTTTTTACGTGAAAGCGTAACAAACAAACTTACATTCACATTTATAATATTAGTAAGATGTACCCTAGCTCTTTCACGATTCTAACAGAAAAATACATAAGCTACTTTTTCGAACTCCACGCGGGCGAAGCCACGGACATAAGCTAGTTTATTATAAAAATAAAAACGGGAAATAGGTAAATCAAACATCAATAACCAGAGGCCGTACCAAGACGTGCTTTTGACATCATTATTCAAAAGTGTGGAAGGGAGAAATCCATTTACTCTGTATACACCTGCTTCCTGAACATTGCAGTATGTCAGGGTGATGCTCCACGGATCTAAACGGAAGCGGGAAAGCACGATCGGTCATGACTACCATATAAGCTATGAATGTAGCGCGCGTATGGTATGTAAGTCTAGAGAGAACTGGCGCTCTATGCACTCTGCCTACCCCGTTAGGGACTCGGCGTGATGATATGATGATGATGATGATGTAGCGCGCAACTACTGCGAATCTTTTATTTATATACATATCTCCAACTGGTGGTCACGTCATTATCGTGGCCTACTACTACTCAGTAGTTGCCACAATTGAGTTGCGGTCAGTAGTCGCTCAGCGTCTGGACAGCTGATACAACACTAAGGCCGCGTTAGAACAGCACATACAACATTGTGTGGGCTTTGAAAGGCAAAGGCTATGGTATTGGAGCTGCTCGTATTTATAATAACACCTCTCATGTTACATATAGTATATAACAGTTATATTGATAATGGTCTAAATGATCACTTACTGTTATTTAGAAAAACTGCCATAATCAAGTGCAAGGTGTGATAATTTTTGTGCCATATTTTGCCAGCTAAAACAGCCTAAGCTTTCTACCCACTCTCACGCCTTCCCACTAGGGTCCCTGAAGGGGTACGCAGAGGTGTATAGGTAATACCCATACACTTTCCGCCAGAGATATATTTTAGGTCTACGCCTTAGAATTGCTTCTCGGACGTATGCAGGTTTTTCTAGTTCGCTAAATAGCTGTAGGTACGCACATTTGATATCTTTGGAATACATAAAAAAGTTACAAACACTATGACCCGAATAGGGCAAGAATAATAACTAACCTGAGATTAAAATATACACAATTTGATAAAATGTGTGAATGACCTAGAGGTATGTACGAGTATATATTGCTTGTAAAGCTGGGAATCGGCTGTTGCTTTGAAGTGTACCTTCTTCACTTCCATATGCATAGCCTTACAGTCAGCTCACATCGCTCGCATTTGTCACCCAGTGGGAATACTCAGCCACTTTATATGATTTTCACCTTACACTTTGCTGTGCAACAATATGCGCTAGAGACCAGAAGCCGCAAATACATTTATGAAGAGATGCATTAATACTTAAATTAAGTTACTTAACAGATAAAAGTGAGTGGATTGGTATATTGCCTCGGCTTACCCTTGGAGGGTTTCGCCGTGATGGTTGTTAGGAGGCGGTCTGCCCGTCTAGTAAGAATATAAGCCATATAATAATTGGTACTTAAAGCTTTTCAAGCTGTCGAGTTTTTACCTAACCCTACCTGTTGGGAATGTAATCAGCAAAAAGCAACCGCACGCGACTCTGCCGAAAGTCTCATGGTTGCCACACATCCATCAGCTCTCATTACGTTAATTAGCAATGAGCAAATGTTTCAGTACTGGTTTCTTCATTTGTCTGCAATGTGCTTAACTTTGGAACGACTTAAAAAGAGAAGGCACTTAATGTATATCATTTGGCTTTGATATTTGTACATATTTCATTTGGGTTTTTGGAAATTTACGACAGCGTTAGATTCTTAGTTATTAATGGCTAGTGTGTACGCCTCCACAAAGGATCTCCATTATGTAAAGCTGCTACGCACACATTTCGACGAATCTGTCACCGTTTATCAGGCGCGACATCACGTTACTCTTAGAATTTCTTCAAGAACTGTTCAAGCCTAATTTTTCTTACCGTTAAATTCGTAGTGTGATAAATTATTTAGAAAAATAACTTTTTTAGAACAAAGGAATATTTTATTGTAGCAAGCCGTCTTGGCTTTAAGTGTAAGTGGTTTTTCAAGTTTAAAGCCAAGTTAAGCGGTTACCTGAGCCAGTAGCCATAAAACGTAATTTTTTTAATTAGTGGCAATGAATTTTCGAGTTTTCTCTTTTTTACTTTACTGTAAGAGCCGTGGTGGCCGAGTGGTTAGAGCAGTTGCCTGCGACGCAAAGGTCGCAAGTTCGAATCCCGACTGTACCTGTGAGTTTTTCTGAACTTAAGTACAGTGATTAGTCATCGAGAGGAAACCTACATACGTCTGAGAAGAAATTAAAAGGCGTATGTATAGTCGTGCTTGAGTAACGGCGATAGACTCGCCATCTGTCACGTTGGCACCTAATATACCTCTGGCGGAAAGTAGGTGTGTGGGTATTACCTATACACCTCTGCCTACCCCTTCGGCGACCCTTGTGGGAAGGCGTGAGGTTATTATTATTTTTATCATATTATTACTCTGTTAGTTGTATTACCAAAAATGTACTTTTCTAGGCATGTCCCATTATTCAAATTTAGTTGCGCGTCACCCTAATACAACACAAATTGCGGTATAAACAGCAATCGCTCTCGTGTAATTGCTTGGGGCTGAGTTCGGTACCCGTATATGTATTCATAGGTAACCGGTTTTATCTACTTTCACCGAAAAAAGTAAGGGGAGCCCTTACTTTTTGCTGAGTCGTTTTATAGCCGTTGCCAAGGTTATATTTTAAGCCCAACGCCGACACACATTAAGTACTTATGTTACAACGACTTTATATTTATATTTTAATGAAAGAGGACTAATTTTGTAATTTACTAAACTCGCCTAATTTCTCCCTATAGCTAAGTGGGCTACAATTTGGACGATTATACTTATCCCACTTAACTCACGTTGTATAATAGACCTACTACCTATATATTATCTGACTTATTAATGATATAAGAATATATCCCCACGCCTTCCCACAAGGGGTAGGTACATGTATATAGGTAGTACCCACACACACTCACTTTCCGCTAGAGATGTATTTTAGGTGCCAACGTGGCAGATGGCAAGTCTTTTCCGATTAATTAGCACGGCTTCACAAGCGACTTTACACGACAAACGTCTTTGAACTCTTTTCAGACAGTTACAGGTGCTGACGATTCCTCCCGGTGTTTTCCTTCACTGTACAGCTCGAGGTTCGTCAAGTTCGTCTGAAGTTATTTATATTTGGTTATTTACAACCAGTAGGCTAGAGTCAACGTTTATTTGAAACATTACATCGCAGAACTGTAAAATATTTTTTAAACATATTAAGTTGCCCAATCGCACTCAACAAACCCAGGGATCACAAGGCCTTTGTGGGCGATGCAGGGATCAACAAGACATGCTTGAAAATAAATTTAACACATTTAATATACAAAATAGGTATGAATAATTTTTTTTCTGCTACGTTTCCTACTCTGTCTGTCTGCTACGTTTTCAGGCCCAAGTCGCTAAACCAATTTTGAAAAATTGTGGCAAAATAAAACTTTAAGAGCATCCAGAGTAATAATTTCTCAAGTTAAGGATATAAAACGCGTCATATTTTTACATTACCTTTGTTTAGATATAAAAGTTGTTTTTGCGTTTTTTCAAACGCGGACGAAGTAGCGGCCACCAGCATCATATTAATTATTTCAGATATCTTAGCCATGACACGCCTTCACTGAATAATACTTTCATAAGAGGAATTATCTGGAAAGAGTAGCATAATGAGATGTGAAATGTGGCAAGAACAGAAGGAGATGACTAACAGCTACGCGAAGGTCCCTATGTACCTTCTAACCATGCTCACTTAGAATTTAACAATTTTTTCGGAGCAGATATTCTTAGATACAATAAAATTCGGTACAATTTTATCGATTAGAGGTAATTTTCATCAAAACTGAAATTAAATTTGCGAAACAATATTTACGAGGTAATTCGCTTCGGTCGGAAATCTGTGACAATAGGCCGCGGCGGCGCGCGGAAGTATGTCAGCGGCTCCAGACATGAATACTAACAAGTTGGGCCGAATTTATGCCTCCACTCGACCGAAACGGGAAACTTTTATTAAATTTACCGACTGGATCTCTGCGCTACACCGAATTATGGTAATGGTGATATTCTGTTTGGGGGCACACTGGAATTATTATTGGTATTTTGTTTGGGCTGTGATTAGCAACAGATTTCAAAGATATACCTACACCTACGCCCCCCCTCCTCCCCCCGCACTCCGGGCGCAATGTTGCCTCGCTGACAGCCCTCGCCCGCCAGCACCTGACATTAGGCTGACATGCGTAAGCCGTCACTAGTTACGTAGACGAGTGACATTAGTATTATATACAAAGGTCGCGGGGGTGAGTCGGATGCGTACCATTAAGGCCTATTATAGGTCCCCCGGCGGTGCTGGAGAGTGCCTCGACCCGGACACACTCATATGCTCTATAGCGGCAGCTTACCAAGCTCCGGATACATCCCGAAAGCTAGGCAAAAGTCTGTCTAGAACGCAATAATTGGAGTTTTACAGAGTAATAAATATCTTCCTACAAGTATAACTTTCAATTGCGATCATTAAGATGACCGCCCCAACGTACTTATTGCGTATCCCTTGGGGACCCTTCCGTATCCTTGTATAATAATAGAATTGCGCGACCTTCATACAAACAAAATAAAAGCAGATTTGGTTTATATGAGAGTAACAAAAACACTGCTAACAAAGCTACCCTTACCTCGCGGTGTTGCTCGCGTATTTATTGCAGGTTTAAAGATTCAGACGTCAACGCTGTGCAATGATGGTCCGTAAACAAATACTTTATAGTAAGTGGTTGATTGTGAACAAACACATGAGCTGTCTAAGGTGGTCAGCGATGTCGTAGCTCATGGACGTCTGTAGCGCGGGGGTTGGCATATCAACTTGACAGGTGACAGCTGTAAACCACCGGCTGGTTCTTTCTTGAATACCATAATGCTTATAAAAATGAAAACCATTAACAATCCTTTAAGATATTAATGTAATTGTTATGGCACATCATGCATGTGGAACTATTGTATAATACATCTACAGGCCCAGTGCCCTGTCGCCCCATAGGAGCAGTACGCGTGAGTTGTATCACAATTCTTGCCAAATCCCACGCACCGTGAAGCGTAACGAGTCACCCTATTGAACGTTTGACAATTTATGTGCTATGCCGAGCTCGGGCCACCACAGATCCTATTGTAAGAATATCACGGGGACAAGTGTCGCAACTTTAGGTCTATAGTATAAAATATGAATACAAATGGTGATAACTTACTACACATGCAGAGTGTGAGCATATATGATGGGAGAGATGTAAGACACACACTCCAACGCTAGATAGGCACTTGCGTATATAATGACGAAGTAATTCACGATACACACGACACATTAAACAGGTCCATAATAAAAGTTTCCTTCAGTTTATGGCGACCTAGTTAATGTAGAGTGGCTAAGTAGTCCCACCAAGTCAATTTGGGTAGGATTAGTAAATAAATTTCCACGCGAACGAAGTCGCGGGCACAGCTAGTTATAAACAAGTATCAATCCGATGACGGATCCTCATTTTCCAAGGCAAGCCGCCGTAAGGATATAATGAGCTGGAAAGTGTGCTTTGAGCTTCAGCGTGATGAGTGTTAGATCCCGGGGTCGTATCCTCTCCGTCCACCGATGCACACGCCATCACCGGCCAGACGACCCACTTACGCACCACCACAATAAGGCCCTGCTATGAGTTATAGTATGTTGCCCTAATACAACACGAGACACACATTACCTACAAACCGCAAATAAATTTCGTAATCAATGCCGGGCCTCGCTTCATTACTCAGTTCAGTTCAGTTAAGCAATACCCGAGATCCTGGGATGTATGGACATTTAGCTCGTAGTTTAATACTTTATTTTTTTTATACTACAAGCGTGACGAACAAGCATACGGCCCACCTGATGGGAAACGGCTACCGTAGCCTATTTACGCTCACGATACCGAAGTATCACTTGCGTGTTGCACTCGGTGTTCGGAGAGTTATAAAATAAACTGTGTTATTTGGCTACGGACTTCTGTAAGGTGGAGGTCCTGCCCCAGTCGGGCAGCTCCAAATTCGAACGGGAAACCCGTTATGCCCTACCTCTCTTTGGAAACCCGTTATGCCCTACCTATCTTAATATATATAATACTATTTTATTTCAACGCACATTATTGATATATTTATTATTACTAAGACCCTAGTCAGTCTTTTCGGCAGAATACTTTCAAGCTTTCATACGTGCATTATCAGAGTTTAAGTTGAATGAAAATTATTTTAAGAATGAAATAGAGCTGCTTTGAAGCAGAAGATTATTTTAATGTTTTGCTGACAATCCAAAGTAAGCATGATTCTGGCGCTCTAAGGTCGGCATCACTAGGACGTGTGAGTGTACCTAGGATCATGTTATCATGCTGAAAATAAACATCTGGTAGGATATTTACTAACAACTTGCAAACATATCGACCTCATGTACGACCTCAGACCACGATTATTGACGGATCCCGGACTGACGTGTAAAATAGTAATCTGTTTGAGGTCGATACATAATAAGGAGATGTTGTATTAATTGTAATATTTGTTCCCCAACTGTAGGAGCCGTGTGTATCTCACGGGGCACACACATTGGGGCCATTACTTCTGCCGCCCGCCGCGGGTCATTCACCCCGCTACAGTCCCAAAGATTCTTACGCAGCCTCTACGAGCGCTACGAAGCTACGTGCTACGTGTTGCGAAGCTATGTGTTGAAATATATGAAAGATGTATAAAATTAATAAGTATTGTCTCACTTCGAGTTGATCTGACTTGCTGCGTAATTAAAATTACATTTTCAATTTTATTTTATTGGATGCTGTTTAAATAACAAGACTCACTCAAAGAAGCGACATTATTTAAATTTACGCAGTCCCTTTGATTTTTCGAAATGAAATATTTAAAAATGGAAGCCAGCTCACTTAGCTACCGAAGTATAATGGAATGAATATACCTAATTATGCTTCATTATGCTTCACTAATTATGCTTCACTGAGTACTATATTATTCGTTAAAATTTAGGAATTAACTTAAGTAATAAATAAAAAAAAAACTGTTTAAAAGTTAGACGTTTTTTCCATAAATCGTTTTTTTTTATTTCCAAATACCATTCACATGTTTAGTGAAGATCTTCCTGAGCTCTTTAGTAAGCGTGATCCTACAGGTTGGGATGTTCCGAGTTGTAATGTGATAGGCGGCGGTAACCGCTTATCATTAGGCGAACCGCATGGTTGCTACTCACCATTGTGGTATAAAACAACTCTATACCTCTCATATAGGAATAAGTATGTATGTTAATGTAAATTTGCTCTATGAGCAGTCAATTCACGACATGGTGACTCAGTGACAGAATTAGAGTTACTTTTTGCCTTTTTGATATGGAACACGTTGATGAAACGCGCACATTCCATTCAGTTCCAGCTGAACTAACGAGCATATTTCCTCCACAAAGGTTGATGTCACTCCTCCCACTCAATGCGAGTACAAATAATGCAAAGCGTAAGAATAATGGCGAGCGATGATTGATGACAGGCCGGGCCGCATCCATCACCGGCGGTGATGATGCCGCGCCTATTGCCAACAAATACTCTATCTACGTTTTTCTGTCCATCCATCATCAGGCTGCTATTGCGTACGGATAGTTGTGATTAAATAGATGTGCCCTAACGACGCATTAAGATGATATACGTTAACACCAAAGCGAATAACATTTCATTCAACGAAACCATATTGTATACATGCTACGGTGGGCTCATACTTTCAGCCTGGATTGCGAAAACAATGATGATACCTTTGTAACTGTATCAAATAGTTATAGCATTGTTAAATATAGTCATCATTGAAAGATAAAAAAATGTTAATAAAAAAAGAAATGTCGCTGAAAATTAATCCAGTTTTTATCAGTGAGTGTTGTGTGCAACCCCAAGGCATACACGCCGCAAAGCTAAAGCAATCAGGGCTCGTGGGACTCAGGCCACAGATACATGTACACTATACAACATAATTGTACTCACTGGAGAAATGGCTTTTATAAATACACACGCTATACATATATAATTATTAAAAGGTATTGACATATCAACCGTACCGTGTCAATATAATATATTCCAAAATGTGTTATATGTTAGGAAGAATAGTGTACATTTTAAGGAAAGTAGCGACTTACATGCTGTGATGACACGTAACAAAGATACACTCCATGTACCTGCAGCTGGATTACACAAAACTAGTAAATAACTCATTTGACGGGCAAGGTAGGTAGGTATAATAATCTCTCAGAAAATAATTGAATTACCTTTTGTAGAGTTTAAAGCTGTCATTAAATGCAAACTAATTAAAAAAGCTCATTATACAACATCAGATTACAACATGCCATTTGAATGAATCGCTCCTTGCAGTAAATTATATGTAAATTAAATATGTCTCTTATTTTTTTTTCTTGGCAACGGTGGTGACTTTAGTTTTTTATTGATGTAGTATGTGATGTTCAATAAGTGTTCCCTGTGTCTCTTACGTTGAATAAAATATTTTTAATTTGATTTGCATACGGCAACACTGCGTGTGCTATACTCGCTTTTGTGTTATTAGTGATAGTAAGCAAACTTTCCATCGAACAAACGCAATCAAGTAATCAAAATTTCCTCGTTTCAGTGATGCTCTCATGCTAATACTTACCCACTTTGTTCTTCAATTAACCCGATTCTAAGTCGGTATCTGTTTTCCTTCCTTGGTCTCTTCATGTCTTGCTAGACATCACTCAACTATACTCCGCTTAATAGCGGATAAGTCGCGTTTGTATTATAATGTAATATATTTATAATCCTCGGACATTCTCTCACACACTCGATAAGTGTCCCCAAAGGGCGTACAAGGTGTGTATTACCAGTTTTTCGCCACCATGTGTTCAAAGTTTCTCTATTTCCTCTTGATATATACGAACTAAGTAGTTTTCAACCCCAGGGCTTAGCGCAACCATTGAGCCTCGTCACATCATAAAAAAATAACTGTGACAATGTCAAATAGGAACGATAAACTGATTCGAAGAGATTTTTACTTGTGGGTGGCCGTGATAGTAAAATCAGAATTAATCTATGGTGTAGGGACACGTGTTTGAAGGCCACGGTTATCCATTCCGAAATAGCATTAGTGTGTTTATCGGTATATATTTTTTTCTATTAAGGACTATATGGTTCGATATATCGGAGGGTATACTTGGCCACAGAATTCCTGAGGTGGAGGCTGCGATCCGTATTGCAAACAAATAAATGGCCGCGCGTCCCTCGCAGCGATGGCCGCTAATGGACAACATTTATTACAGCTCTGGGTTTGTACGACCCATTGGAACCTTTTGGAACAATTTGCTAAGCTTTAACCCTTTTTATATTGAGCTTTAGTTTTAGTAAGTCAGATGTATGAGTATAAGCGGGTACATTTAGGCTCTGGGTGGAAATGATAACAGTCGTGAATACAAGTTTTAGTTATGACATGTTTTGAGAGCCGTCGTGGCCGAGTGGTTCGAGTAGTTGCCTGCAACACGAAGATTTCAAGTTGTAATCTCGACTGTACTAATGAGTTTTTCTTAACTTAAGTAAGGTGATTAGTCACATCACAGTGAAGGAAAACACCGAGAGGAAACCTACAAACGTTTGAGAAGAAATACAATTCGTGTGTATGTAAAGTCGTGCTTGAGTTACGGTGATGGACTCGCCATCTGTCACGTTGGCAACTAAAATATATCTCTGGCGGAAAGTAGGTGTATGGTTACTACCTACTCACCTCTGCCTACCCGGGTACCTACCCTTGTACTTCCCCTTTAACCTTAACGTTTTTCCAAAATCAAAATCAAAATCAAATAATTTATTTCGTGAACATAGAAAATAAGATGGTATTAAATGACACAGGTATAGGTGCTATGTTCCGCCGCTAGGCATACAAAATATTTAAATATAGATAATATTATTTATAACACTATATTAAGAATAATTATTTAATATCGAGTTTATGCTACTCTACTCTACTCATATTATATAATACAAATAAACATATTGTTGAAAGTTTCCTTAAATTAATTCCGAACAATTATCTCCGTTTTTTTATATATAAAGATCATTGGTTTCACCTTCTTCTCGCCGCAAATATATTCAGGTGCCAACGTGAGGGATGGCGAATCAATCACCATAGATTTCCTTCATCGCTGAGTCCACGATGTAATAAATCAATATACGCTCTGAAAAACTCGGTCGTTGAGACCACCGGCTTGGGAGATGTCATTTTAAACATTGCAAGTATACGGCCCCCAGGAGAGTGTTAGCAAATTACGTGTTAAGGACTTTGGACAGCAAATGTATTTTTCTTGAACAATTGTGTAGAAAATATATCCTTGTCATTGGCTCCCTATTTATTGCATTTAACGAAGCAAATAGATCTTTTTTCTTATGTTCTATCTCTTTTACATTTTCTATCGACTTCCTCAAAAGCTAAGCTTTAACATCAGACCAAGCTATTATCCTTAATATTATGTAATACCAGTAGTTAAATAGTAAATTGGGAAACTGTTACTTTGTATGTGTTTTGGGAACGTTCGGTAAACAAATATACCTATAGCAGTTACCCAAGGCCGAGTGGTTCGAGTAGTTGCCTGCAACGCAAAGATTGCAAATTCGAATCCCCACTCAACCAATAAGTTTTTCAAAACTTTCGCACTACACTACGAGCTTTACGGTGAAAGAAAACATCGCTAGGAAATCTACGTACGTTTGAGAAAAAGTCCAAAGTCGTATATATAGCCGTGCTTGAATAACGGCGATAGACTTGGCACCTAAATTATACCTTCTGAGTTATGTGTTTGACAAGGTAGTGCAACTTACCCTTCCTGCCACTTCCTACATCTGCATACCCTATTCTTCTAAGGGGGACTTTTTTGGCAAGGCTTGAAGATTTATATTGCATACTAGCCGTGCCCGGAACTTCAACCGCGTATGATTAAATAAAAAAAAATTTTCAGTTTCTAAAATAAAAGTAGCCTTAGTTACTCCTTTTTACATCAGCTATCTGCCAGTGATAAGTCCCGTCAAAATCGATCCAGGCGTTTCAGAGATTAGCCGGAACAAACAGACGGGCAGACAGACAGACAGACAAAAAATTTAAAAAATGATATTTTGGTGTATTTACCGTGTATACATCCATATGCATTTAGTAAAAAGCGGTTATTACAATATTACAAACAGACACTCCAATTTTATTATATGTATAGAATGATGTGTACATACTAGTGAATTTTTGGTATAAATGTCCTTTACGAGGGTGAACTAGGCAACTCACCCACGGCAAGTACACAAGTGCTTGGCTCGTTAACAGTTGTCGTGTAAAATATGCCTGAAGTCCTCAACAAAGCAGGCAAGATAACAGGCCGATTCCTCGACAAGAGCACAATGTGGATGATTAATGAATCGAACCGTTTTGTATAGCCATTGTGCTGTAACAAATCGCTACATGATATTCTTAACAACGAGGCCTTCAGCTCCAGACAATCTGTTTGTTATTTTCTTTAAATATTTGAGCACTTGAAAGAACCTTCAATTAATCTTAAAAGCGTAACTTTTGTGTGAACCTTGTAACCCTATCGCCCTGAAGGTCACGGCGGGACTCTTCGCCAGACACATCATTCAGTCCGCTCAGTTAGCTTCTGCAAGACGTTATTATTAACGAATAGTTACTCTAAAGAACGGTTAGCACAAGCGTAGGACTTCCTGTATATAAGGGTTTCACCCTTTTAAAACATAACCTAATAATAAATATTGGCATCTAATAGGAAGTGAAAACAACCCCGCGTTTGAATTAAGACTCAAGGAAAAAGAACAAAGTTTGTCGTGAATAGTATGAGGCATTGGTTATCAATCAGCCGCGACCAAGATGGAATTCAAAGGAGTATCAATCCGCAGGCTTTGCGGCCGACACAACAAAAGAATGTGTAATCCCATTATCCCGTTATGCGGGAGAGCGCGCCCAATCGTTCGGGACGCCGTCTGTTGTCCAGCTTACGCATGGTCTTGTTCTGTGGCTCGCTTTCTTTGGTTTTAGTTTTACATAAAGCTTTTATATATTGCTTCCAAACTAAAGAAAATTATATTGAAAAGTATATGAAGATTACCAATCAACACTAAGAGACGTGGTGGCCGAGTGGTTAGACCAGTCGCCCGCAAGTTCGAGTTCCAGCTGTACTTTTCTGAACTTAAGTACCTGATTAGTCACACCACGTGCGTTAGGGCGAAGGAAAGCATCGAGAGGAAACCTGCATATGTTTTAGAAGAAATTCAAAGGCGTATGTATGTATGTATGTATGTAAGTTGTGCTTGAGTAACGGCGATGGATACCCCATCTGTCACGTTTGCACCTAAAATTTATCTCCAGCGAAAAGTGTAAGTACGATCTCTAATTGAAACCATGCAGTTGCACTAACACAATATTTATTATAGGCCTGTCACTAACTCAATTAAAAATTTTGCCACCTTTTCTAGTTTCAAACGGAAAACATTTTAAGTGGTTCGTAATAACTGGTTAAATGTGTCTTTTAAGTATTACCTAAAGTAAAAGCGTAAGTCGATTCAATGTCGATGTATTACGACATACGTTTGAAGTGCCAATTACACCTGCTCATGTATTTCGACTAAGTATGATCTGTTTAATGGGAGAAATAATAAAACTAATTAGAATTTCCCTGTAAATACTAATTCCCGTCACAAATACACTGCACCGATCTCGCCGTGGAGTGTTCCACTGAAATGCTACAAAGTTTTCCACTTCACAACATTACTGCCAACGGATATAACAGCTCAAAGGTATGTAGCACACTCCGTGTAACGAATGTTAAAAGTTCTTATAACTTAATTGTTTTTACTCAGTTAACATGATTTCAGCAAAGATTGTAACTTTAAGTAAACACACGTTTACTTCCAGATTGTTTTTATTGGCAGTTGGTTATGCTAATGTTCGCTACTAGGCAAACATTCCCAAATTGAGAAAATATATCCACTAACAAGAGCTCAAGATCGTGTTTTCATTTAAATTAGTGTGAGGATATAGAATCATGAAGCAGTAGGTATGTAGGCAGTGGATTTCAATTTGAATCAAAAGCATTTATTGCAATTTGAATTTAGAATTGCATAAATTTTAATTTCTGCGCCCTATTTGGGTAGGTGGTATTCAGAATGAACTTCTTTTTTTTCTCATTGAACACTAGCTGCCAGTATTTGCTGGGCAGCTGGCTCTCGGCTATGATAACAACTCTTTTGTACAGTGTCCATTCATTTGTAAAATGTACAAAAGAGGATACATATTGAGAAAATTTGGATCGTCCCCAGCCAGGTGCAACGCGTATATAGTCCGCAGACGCGTACCAATACTTTAAAATGTAAAGAAATTAAGTATATCTAATTAATATTTTAAATCATTCCAATGGAATACAAGTATCAGCAGGTACTTGACATCGATCCCTATATGTGTCGGCACTCAACTATGGACTCGGCGTAATTAGTACAGGAAGCAATGCAATCTCAAGCAGATGACGGGCAATGGGGTCACATTTCGAACGGGGAATAGTCGAATTTGAGCTAATTTATAATTATATTATGTAATTGGTGGTGTTGGCCTCCACAGGGGCCGGTATCCGCTTATCATTGCCGCCATTGGCATAATTTTTTTTTTCTTGCCATTTTAAAATATCATCCATAGATCTAAGGTCGTAATCGTGCGAGTGAACCAATGTACATATGATTTGCTAACGCCTTAACTATTACGTTAAGGCGTTATTATATTAGGTAGCTATTAAGTTAGGTATAATCATCATCATCATTTATAATATTAGGTATAATCATCATTAGATTATACCTAATATTATAAATGCGAGAGTGTGAGAGTATGAATGGATGTTTGTTACTCAATCACGTCGGAACGGCTGAACGGAATTGAATTTAAATTAGACACAGAGATAGATTATTAACTAGATAGGATTAACACATACGATATATTTATACGAAAATAAATCTAGATAAAATTCTACAAATGACATGGATTTTTACGCGGGTACACCATAATAGTAACATAATGAATTGCTTGAGTAACGGCGATGGACTCGCCATCTGTCACGTTGGCACCTAATATACCTCTGGCGGAAAGTGGGTGTGTGGGTATTACCTGTACATCTCTGCCTACCCCTTCGGGGACCCTTGTGGGAAGGCGTGAGGATATATTATATGAATTGTAATCGAGTAATCTTTATACCCAACCGTTGCGTACTCAATATATCCTCACGCCTTCCCACAAGGGTCCCCGAGTTGTGTATTCACAGAGTACAGTTTGTGTTGTAATATAGAGGCTGGGGTCGCTGGCGTGCGCCCCCGCCCCTCGGCCGACACCTACTCGTATCGGCCCGTGCTGCTGAGGCGCGGCTGTCATCAACACAATATGTGATTAATGCCCCAATAGCCGTGGCGTGTGCGGGTGTCTCGGCCCCATGGCGGCGGCGGTCGATTAGCCTCGTTAGCTTCAAATTGAATTCACTTTCAACGCAAGAAATAAGACTAGTTTAGTTTACTTTGGGCAGATTCGGGCGAAGTTCCACAAGTTGACAAGGGTTGTAGGAAGAAATATGACATGAATTATTGTGTTATTGCGGTATTTGAACTTGTAACTTTACTGTTGGTGGTATGTGTCACGTATTGACCGAGGTGCGTACTGCCACTTACAACTCCTCGTACCTTATAAATATATCATCGCGCCTTTACAAGTATCTTCGAAGTGGTAGACAAATGCCGTTTCTCAAGCACAGCTGTACGAAGGTTTATCCTTAAAATTCCTCTCAAAAGTATAGTTACCTTTGTATAATATTTTTTACCGTGACACTCGTAGTGTGACTAATCACTGTAGGTATTTAAGTTCAGATAAACTCATTGTTACAGTCCGGATTCGAACATGCTATCTTTGTGTTTGAAGAGATCGGACCAATCGGCTACAACGGCCTCGTAAGTAAGAGTTAATATACATATATTAACCGTCGGTCTATGTGTCCGCTTGAGTACCCAATGAGATAAATATTCGGTCCCTGCTGCCCGCTAGACGCTAAGCCGCCGGGAGCCGGTCGCGGCACGCACCGCGTGCGCGTATCCGCCGCGATATCTGCACCATTGTGTTGAATGTGGTGCACTGACATATATACACAGGGCTTTGTGGCATACTTTTTAAGAACCCTTTGTATCCAAATAAAGTAGACAGAAGTTCTTCACGGACACTTCACAGATGATACATCTTTAAAGGTAAACTGAACCCATGGGATTCATTATTCCTGCTGTGAGAAAACGAAAGTATTGGAGGCGTTCCAACTTTAGTGATATATGAAAATTGCTTATTGCTTCCAAATGGTTATTTGCTCGACACAATGTATTTGAAGTTAGTCCATCAGGGAACGCGAATGCAGTTCTCAGCTCAGTGAAGAGAGCTGTCTTTACGGAGACATAAAATACTTGATAAAATGGTTGGACCTCTTGCGTGAAATCCGAGTGGCCACTACTGTATTTTCAACGACAATTTTAACGAAAACATCATAACAAAACCTGCATTCGTTTCAGAGGAAATTCGAAGACGTATGTATTGTTGCGCTCAAAGATTTTCAAATCTCACACGAGCTAAGTACTGGACAGTGCCTGTGCTATTGTAGGCATTAGTGACGGTCTCACACACACACACACACACACACACACACACACACACACACACACACGTATGTGGTCGGATTCGTCGACTGAGACGTGTGCAACTAAATATGCTTTATTAAACCCTTTGGGTACCGTTTGAGAATCCGTGTGGGAGCCGTGAAAACACAAATGCTCGCTGTCGACGGGAATTAATCCCGGGTACAGTCGGCGTACGAACACTATTATCAAAACGTAGAATCTTAGTATCTTTAGATTTGTATCTTTTTACTGAAGCACTAAAAGATAGTTGCATTTAAAATTATACTTAGTTGTTAGGTTAACAAGTGTCAATATAGTAAGATCAAAAATAAAAGGATTAAGATCCTACCATCGCGCCGGTTAGCCAGCATAAATTATGTCCATATATATTAAAATGTGATATACACATATCTATGTCAGCAAAAGCTGCAATCTAGTGCAGATGTACGTAGTGGTGTAGTGTATGTAGTGGGCTGCAACAGAGCTGCAGTTGTGAACCATTTTTCGCAGTGCCTCTTCAATGTCTATTCGAGAAATCGTTCGTTTAGATTTCATTATAGATCCGCGAGCCAGACGCTTGTGTATTTCTATTATTGCTTCTATTCAAGAATACTGTTGCAAACACATTCATTGTATACTGTAAAGAACGTTCAGTTGTCAATTGTGTATTGTCTCTGCCGTTAAGACGGGGCATGACGATAATGCGGAGGCCACGCAGCTCTGCCACTCCTGTTTACGGACCAATAATATTCTTATAGCTCTATCTATTATTGTGAGTGCGCATAACATTGTTCCAGCTTTATAACTAATGGTTTTGTTGCAGTTCTTGAACAATTCATTATTTTGATGTGAATCATAGCTAGGACTTTGTATTATATAATCATGTACTAAGGGCTATATGTACCCGTAATTTTTTTTCTCTTATTTTCATGCGTCCACATTCCTTTAAAATAGGCTTACCTGAGTTTTATTTGGTATTATTTTTATGAATATATCTTAAATATTCTCTGCATTGTAATTATAATATCCACGATTCTAGTGCCTTTTATATAAACATGTTCGCAGGGATGTTCGTGGGGATTACAGAGCACCACACCTGTGCACAGAATTTTAATATATTGAACGAAGCCATTTTGTAGTTAGCTCGTTGCGGTCAACTGCAATGTTTTAAGCCACAAAGACTCATGTAGTGTCATTTAGTCATTACAGCATACAAATATGTAAAAAAAGGGTATCGGAATTAAGACACACATAACTTTTGATTGCCTCCGCTGAATGCGTTGAAGCAAACTATTTGCTACACTGTGATGCCTGCACGAACACACACATAAGCAAACAAGCTCCTCGACATCGTTTCCGAATATCAAGTTGGGCTATTGTATCAAGTTGTGTACACATTATTTGAACACAAACTGTGGGTTGCGTTAGTCATAATGAGATGTCCGACTGGCATATCTCGTTAGCAAAACGCTCGAAGACAGATGCAGGCAGTGCGGGTATTATCCGATTGATAGTTGAACCTTCCATGGTCACCTCTAGGCGCTCGTACACTCACCTCACGTGCGATCTCCTCACTAACGTGTTATTTGGAGTACTCTTTATCACGACAAAATCATTACATCTGTACTGATATTATAAAGTGACAGAATTTGTTTGTTTATTTGAACGTAGTAAGGAGCAAATATTTTGCATCATATGTATATTCCATATCTTGAGAAGAGCTTGATAAATTATGACAACGCGCGGGTGAATACCTGGAGCCTAGCAAGCCTCCATAGGTGGTAACCGGCGAGCATTTATGAAGAGACTGATAAATGTGGACAAACCAAAAGAGGTATGTATGTAAGTCTACAGAGAACTGGCGCTCTACTCTCTCTGTCTACCCGTTAGGGACCTCGGATGATGATATGTACATATGTATGTTAAAATATATCGCAGTTATTTCCATTCAGATTATTAGATCCATTCGTTCGTATGTCTGGCTAACTGCTGTAGCAATTGAGTTTAAGTTGGCACGCCAACTACTAAGTATTGTATATTATGTGTGGTATGTTTTGTGTAGTGGTCATAAATAATAGTGTTGGAAGTTGAACGGGGAATGGAAAAAAGATTTTAATTTATTTTATTCTTTCTAGCCAGTTCGCCTCGGCGTTTGTATTCATGTTATATTTTAAATCAAATCTAAGTTAATTTATTCCTCGTAAGAGACACATGGAACACTTATTGAACGACACATACTATCTATTTTTTTATACAACAAGAGTGGCAAACAAGCATACGGCTCACCCGATGGAAAACGGTTACCGCAGCCTATTTACGCTTACCACTTACGTTTGCCACTTTATGTTCGGAGAGTTATACTGAGTTGGAAGCATAATGAGAAGTCTGAGAAGCAATTCAAACGCGGATATGTGAATGTGTGTGAATGTGGGGGGGTGTGAGTACTACCTACACAACTCTGCCTATCGTTTAAGACACCCTTGTGGGAAGGCATGAAGATGACAATGAGACGCTAGTGTGTAGAGCCTATGACTATCTTGAATCCACGATACAAACCAATTTGACCTAGCACGGACATTATTTTATTACGCAAAACACAAAAATGGAGACTGATGAATGTGGACGAAACGAAAGAGGTATGTAAGTTTAGAGAGAACTGGCGCTCTATACTCTCTGCCTACCCCGTTAGGGACTCGGCGTGATGATATGATGATGTTGTGTTGTGAGCAGGTTCTTGTGAATCTACTAGGTCCTTACGTTGATGAATTTGGATGAACAATTAGCTGAGAGAAGGTCCTTAACCTTAATTAGAATTTATATATAATATATCTCACTCCTATATACACATATCAACGTGTGTAGTAGCTGCGAATAACCTCGGTCTCAGGACAAAGTTGGCTCGTTAAAACTTCTCCCAACTCTTTTACAGCCAATTTTTATGATTGCCCACTTAACAGCCGCTGCTTAACATTCAAAATATGACCCGATGCAGTTGCGAGCGTTACGCGTACTTTTCAAGTGGTGATTTTGAATATTTACCGCATATTTCTTGTTTACGAGTAAATATTAAGCCAAACCTTCTTGGCATTCAAGCTGTTGGCAAAAAATACCACCAAGAGATATAATATTTTTATTTTCTAATTTGTTCCTTAAAATCATCGAGCTAGTAAGAGACCGATGAATATGGATAAAGCAAAAGAGTTCTACAAGCCTAGAGAGACACTGGCACTGTTCTTAACAGCCTAAAACGTGAGGGAACGTAGTTTAACTTTCAAAGAACATTCCTTGAAAGTTAAATTATCCCTAGATATTAACCGTTTACATTCTAAAAGGCTTCATAAATGTAATAAAAGTCGACGTATGAATGTTCCCATTTCCATAGGCAATTCGTTTCAATTGTATGTCATGGACAAAAAAGACGTAATACTCCGACGTCCATCAAGATATTTTCTTTGGCTGAGTAATTCAATAAAATATTTCAAGAGGGAATGAGGGCGCAAGTACTCCTCGCTGGATGTCAGGCGAGTGGGAGAATCAATGCCGGCGTTAATCCACTTGCATTATGTTAACGAACACCAGCGTTTGGGGAAAGGTGCGGACATACTGAGATACCATTCATTTATTACGCAAGGAGGTTCTTCATGGCCATTCTTCTCTTCTAGACACACATGTATTCAATATAGAATTTGAGAACATTTCGAAAACTCTATATTGCAAATCATTTTTATTGTCTATAGGACACACAAGAAAGATATTATGAACTGCTTAATACAGCCAGTCTGGAGAACCATGATCACCCACTTATAATATGTGCCCGACCTTACGTAGGTTTACCTTTCTTCATCTTCACAGAGTGACCCTGACATAGTACATATTACACTTTTATTCGTAGCCTAAGAAACCTTGATATCAACCAAAAACGTGACAATGTACAACAGCCTACTGTAACCGCAGCCTTACCCTTCACAGGTATTAGCCGAATGGGCCGACCAAAGTAATGCTACTTAAATCTGACTCGCCTCACTGCTAAGAAGTATTTGCTTAATTTAATTCGCGCACTTCACAAAGGGAAATTTAATGGCGAGGTACCCGTCCTCACACAAATGCTACGCCCGTGTGCTACGTCGTAGAGCTAAGCCTACGAAAGGCCATAATATGAATGAGAAGTATTTCTCTAAAGATGTTACCTAATCATTATTCGTTTTTAAAACTACATACTTCTTAGAAAGATTGACGAAACAGATATTCAAAGCAAAAGTGTGTGCAAGAAGAGGCAGAGGAAGACCACGTTCCAACTACGTGGATCAAATAGATCGGACGCTCAAGGACGGGAAAGTCAAGAGTACTCGAAACCGACGAGCATGTATGAAGCGACTGATGAAAGTGGACGAAGCGAAAGAGGTATGCAAGTCTAGAGAGAACTGGCGCTCTATTCTCTCTGCCTACTCCGTTAGGGACTTGGCGTGATGATATGTATGTATGTATGTACTTCTTATACTAAGTTCTATACTCTAGTTATTTTGTGTGGAAAAAAAGATCACGTTTCTGCCCAAATCAAATCGATCGCACAATATGTGGACGAAGCAAAAGCGAAGGTAGCTCGAGCTCAACTATTCACACGTAGATTTTCTTCTCAGCGTTCTTATTATGCGATAAATCACAGTCCTTAAATTCAGAACACAAGTCATTGGCTCTGACGGCCGAGGTTCGAACGCGCAGAAACTATTGCGGAGCACAAGTAAGTACGGTTTCATTGTAGGTGTTCGCATTTGAATTTAAAAGCAAATAATGATAAATCATCAAGTCACACACATTTATTACCTACAAAACTAGCTATACTGGCGGTTTCACTCGCGGTCAATGTGCTGCCCCTTATAGCCTTGAAATAACCGTGCAAATTGGATATGTACGTATATATGTTGCAACAAACAGTCAAACAAAATGTCTGTTTATACTATTTGTATGAATACCAATGGAACTGTTCAGACACAAGCCAATGAAATAAAGACAACACACAGCGCAGCTGCAACGAACAGACATTCATGACTAGCCATTAGGCACTGCGAGCCAAGTGGGCCCAGACTCAGCCGGGCGCGTGACGCCTGCTTAACTTCGTTATGGCCTCTCGGTCTTAGGGTCGGTGCCAGCGCGCCGAGGCAGGCACACGCTCGTGCACGACCTCCTTTTTGTAAAATTTTACAAATCTACAATAACTTGCCGCAATTCTGACCTCAATAGGTACTTACATATATTTTGTATATCTTTCAGCCGTCCCACAAGGATCCTCGAACAGGCACAGTGATACCATCACCATCTTTAACAGACATGACGTTGTCGTTTCGATTACGCGACTGTACATATCTTATAATTTCTGTTTAAGCTTATGCAGGTAAGTTCTTTAGAAAGGTTTTGAACTTACAGCCATTGGGTTGCAGGCGTCTATTCGAACCACTCGGCTACCGCGAGACTAACTTTCATTTATTAAATCTATATAATATAATTGTTGTTATGTGTGATTAAAGCTTGGCATCGACGGGCGGAAGTTAAGTCGCTTTATTGTTGCTTCAAATAACACTCCACGCGCAGTATGGAACTGGCAACTAAAATATCTTAAATGTCTCATTTAAGATCACGGTTGGTATGGAGCATGCAATGGAAGTACATACACGGCATGGCCGGCATGAGCGCCCCGGTGGAGGTACATGATGGCATGGCCGGCATGAGCGGCCAAATGATAATTCCATTAATGATCTAATCCGAGCCTAGTAATAGTGTTTAGTCTCGCCCGGCGCCGTCTCTAAATATTTATCGGCGCAGTATATTTTTAATTTAGCTCTTGTTTCCTACTTCCTCAAAGCTTACTTTACAACAAAACTGATCCGAAGTAGAACTTTTAACTCGTGTCGCGCTGCACTAACGAGCGATGAAAGCGGAATATAAATATATATTTATAAACAACTTCAGCTCATTTGGAAGCAGAGGCAAATGATTTATTACTTGTGAAAACTGACTAAACACTGTGTCAGATAATACGAAAAGCTCCTCTATTTTAAAACTCGCATATTCAGTCTTTCAGCGGCGCCATATTTTACGCTGAGCTCTGCATTTTTATTCTAATAACATTATGTAGTGGAAAAATTGCTTTCCATATAGTATGAGGAGGCACGTCCCTACACCATGGCTGCCTAGCTGTGCCCCGCGGTGCCACCTGAGTTGAATGAGCCTTAGCGGACTTTGGGTTCTTTCCGGATCAAAAAAATCATTAGACTATAATCAATTCCTGTGAAAAGTCAACAAGGCTTAACTTGCAATAACAGGCAGGTATTGAAGGTGTTCTAGCGCCTTCGCACAAGGGTCCCCAAAGGGGGAAGCAGAGATATATTTTAGATGCCGACGTGGCAGATAGCGAGATCGTCGTTACTCAAGCAAGACTATACATTTGAAATTCTTCTTAAATAAATGCAATTTTCCTGCCGATGTTTCCTTCACCGTTATTCACATGGTGTGACTCATCACTGTACTTAAGTTCAGAAAAATACATTGGATATAATATATACATATATAATATAATAATAATGTTTATATATATATATATATATAAACACTTCTTAAATCTGTCGTCACCCCAAAGTGTAAGTAGATCCTCCAAAAGTATTCACTGACCTCAAAGGTCGTTTAATAATACCAGCGGCCACCCGGCGGTTACCGCAGCCTGCAGGCGCTTGTATCTCCAGCGCGTACATGTTATGATCTCCTGGCCTGCAAAACACGAGTATATTCATAACATTGCTTAAATAATATCCGACGGCGACATTAGTTATTAATTATATTAGTAAGGTACATTAGTGAGGTACAAGATTAGGTGCGTTACTCCAGTTTATTGCACTGCGTATAAAAACTTTGCTGGTCGTAAAAGCTGACTGCGGTGAGTGTGATTAGCTCGTGTTTAATTTAGTTACGTGGCATTAAAGCGTTCATTTATTATAGATGTGAGTACGTAGACCCGCGAGGAGGTACTTACGTATTTAAATATGCACTATCTAATGTAATACTGGTCTGGAAAATACGAGGTTTTCTTAGAATACAAAGGTTGACGTGCTACTGTTGAATCGGACTCTCTTGCCGTTGTAGCAAATCACTTCGTAGTATTTTCCATCGATATTTTACAACAAAATCTTCTCCAGGTGTATTGTTGTGCATTCGGAAGTGATGTCCGCCAAGTGCCCCGTCCCTTACGTATATCAAAATTCTCCCTGGGGCCCTGGGGCTGTATGCCCACACAAACCTTTACAAGTTTCTGTATTCTTTACATGATCCGTGTATTTACGAGACACAATACTGGAAGCGTTGACGGGCAGTCGGGCCTGACCCAGCTTTTTGTTCTAATGCGTAGGTTTGGTAGCTATCTGTACAAATAATAAATAAATAATAATATAATAATATATCCTCACGCCTTCCCACAAGGGTCCCCGAAGGGGTAGGCAGAGGTGTATAGGTAATACCCACACACCCACTTTCCGCCAGAGGTATATTAGGTGCCAACGTGACAGATGGCGAGTCCATCGCCGTTACTCAAGCACGACTATACATACGCCTTTTGAATTTCTTCTGAGACGTATGCAGGTTTCCTCACGATGTTTTCCTTCACCGTAAAGCTCGTGGTGTGACTAATCACTGTACTTAAGTTTTAGAAAAACTCATTGGTACAGTCGGGATTCGAACTTGCGACCTTTGCGTCGCAGGCCGCTCGAACCACTCGGCCACCACGGCTTTTTACAAATAACTTAGTTTGAAAGATTTCGTATTATTTAAATGTTCATCAAAATATCACAAATGTATTATATATTAACATTGCAGGCTCTACTTTTTGTTGGCTTGAGCCTTATTGGCTATGTCCAAAGTACATACATCCCTCCCGAGTCCCTCAGTTCTGACCAGTTCTGTTTGTTTGAACGCGTTTTTTTCATGGAAACGGTGGTATCTTTAGTTTGTAATAAGTATGTGACGTTTAATAAGTGTTCCCTGTGTTGAATAAAATATTTGGTTTTTTTTTATAAGATGTACGTACTATTTTTGCATCCGACTCGTTGTATGAGGAAGGGACTACCGCCCGACATCGCTTGTAATGAAATATAATGTAACACGTACCTGCACCACCAAACCTGATGGGTTGTCTTGTAACAACTTACGTTGATCAATGCTATTAATCACATCTTACGTCACCACTTCAACATGAGCTGCGTGGTTACTAGCTTTGGTAAGCAACAATTGAGATATAAATTGAATTGCTATTTCGATTCAAAATCAAGGTAAAAGGTTGACTCGCTTAATTCCAAAGCTTCACGCAATAATTACATAATGGTTGTCGACAATTTCAAGGACCGTTTTCTATTAATTGCTATTGCCGACCGCTCTTCTAGCCCTATCGCACCCCCCGCACACCCCCCCACCCCTGCCCAGGGGGGGGCTAATTAATAGTTCTTCGACACCGAGATGTTTCAGTTTATTTGTTTGGCTGGTCTAATTTATGATGCCGTCTGCAAGTTTTCCCCAAATCAATTCCCGGCGAATGACAGCATCGACATTGTTTTACGATATGGGAATAATGCACTCCGCTCGTAATATTTATTGGAGCATCGATATAAAAATGAAATATGATTTTTTATTTTGCTCAAGAGCCTATCCTTAGGATTTAATGGCATCTAAGGAAAATTTTAAGGCGTAAAAGGGACGCCTACTTGTGAACACGAGAAGACTATGTGTCAAAAGCGCGTTATGGCAGGAGTAGCCCGGTTAGAAGGCGATGTGTTTATTACGAAGCGATCCCACCGGTCGCTTGATCGCTTTACGTTCGGGGCTGTGGCTGCAGTCGTAAATAATCCCTTCATGTGCACTGGATTAGATTACACCAATACATGAATAACTTAAGTACCGCGGGATACCTGTTACGAGGAGCAACTCATGCCATCCAACAACTGTACACTTAGACCAGACCGTACTCGTATCGTACACTGGAATCAAACCTAGGGCGAAAAGGTTTGATGGTAAGTTATGTACTATTGACTAATCGGAAAATCTATAGAGGGAGTTTTCATTGTGACAAATGTCAAAGAAGGCGCCCGCCCTCATTGGGAGACAATTTTTCCTTGGAACGCTTCGGTCGCGTGGTGCCAACCACTATACCAATATTTATAGCTGGGCATGCTCTCCCATAATGATATTGATTTAATTGCGTAAATCGTGACGATTTCTATAAACAATATGGCTATAATACTTTACCTAAATAACAATATAATTGTATACAACACTTTATCAGCACGTTTCATAAGTTTATGCCGGTATCTGGAATTGATGTTTTAATTAGAGCTGCCATTTCCTTGACAGGCTTAACATTAATAATTCTAGCAAAATTCATACAAGCTTAAGGAAATATTATTTGAAAACATTTACGTGCCAACCATTTATAAACCAACGTGCCGTGGAGAATAATGAACCTTATGGACAAGATATTTGTTCGCCTGCCAACTGTAATCGTAATCTCGACCTCTCGACTCCCGCGTGACTTTAAGAAATCATGAAATGAAAATAAAATAATAATATATATAATAATAATAATAATAAATTATATTAAATGAGAATTGGTTTTGTAAGTCAATAATAATGCTTAAGAAGCTCTTGATATCGGAGTGACGAATAAAATGTTCTACATATCTTCGTGGTGGTGACCCTGCCTGCCAAAGACGTCTCCTACTTACAATAGTCTTATGTTCAATTCCCGCTTGCAGCAACATGTGTTGATTTGTTGTAGTAACTTATTCCATCGATGGTAGGTATGTTTTTCCGCTAACACATTATAGATTACAGCATAGAGACCTTTATATTTAATATGTATGGCTCAAATTCATGTAGCGATTGTCTCAGGTGTTGAACACTCCTGAAGTATTGAATACAAATTACTTAAGTCTTACTACACCTGGGGAGATTATTTTCTTGATATTTGTTGTCATTTGTTGGCAGCACAAAAACTTTCAGAAATGGATGCCTTAGAAACAAAAAGTCTTCAGTTGGAGAAATAGATTCAAAAATAATTTAGTTTTGAAAACAGTAACTGTTAGTAAATCTATTCTACAGTATTACGATAGTAATTAAATTATAAGTTATATTTCCGTTTGAAGATTAAATGTTACTTTGAATATTATCTTTGAGATTTCTTGTATGAAGTAGAGAATTATATTCCTTTGTGTGTTTCTTAATATTAAATAGAAATTCACAAAGAGATACTAATGGAAAAACTGATTTGCCGGTCTAACGCCTTCACTGAACCCAAACGTCTGAACTTGTGGAATGTGAACTATCTATTTTTCTTTTTGCCTTCCCACAGGGGCTTCCGAAGGGGTAGGCAGGTATTTAGGTAGTACCCACAGACCCGCATTACGCCAGAGACATATTTTAGAAGCCAACGTAGCAGATGGCGTGTCCATCGCCGTTACTCAAATACGACTATAACTACGTCCTTCACTTTCTTCTCCAACAGGTGTGTCCATGCTTTCCTTCACCGTGAATCGTGATGTTACTAATAGTTGTACTTAACTTCAGAACAACGGATTGATAAAGTCGGGATTCAAACTTGTAATCTTTGTATTGCAGGCGCCTGCTTGAATCAGTCGGCCACCACAGATCTTATAAGGTACTTAATGTCAAACGGAGATGTGCTATACCATACTCCCGTCGCTTTGATCGTTTTATTCGTACTAACATGGCAACCGAGCGATATCGGCGTAAAGCTATGTCGTTAGCTATAGCGTAGGATAGCTTAGCGGAGCTATCGTGTAATTGGAACATAATAACCAGACGAGAGCTAATCACTGTGGACTGCAAACAGTTGAGCCGGCGCTCACACAGGATGCGACACAATAATGCAGATAATTTAATGTAGATCGACTGACACTGTAAATTAAAACGTTCCTAGCCCATCACATAGATGAGCACTTAGCTTTGAGATTTTATAATTGCCAACATAGTGAGGTCTGTGCAAACACATGCTTAATTACTAATCCTTTCAACCTGGTTGGAGCGAATTTACTTTTGGAATTGCGATAATATATAATTATATTGTTCAACCCTAGTACACGACACCCGCCGCACCCACGATGGAAATGTAATGTCTTACAATTCGGTATCATTAACCATTCTCCTATATAATGATAATATTAATATTTCAAACAATGTAGCCAATTTGAAAAGGAGCGAACAAATGAGTGAAAGTTCAAAAGTTGGAGTCGCTGTCTGTTAGCTAAAAGGTGGTACAGACAAAGGCAAATAGAATCAGCATTAATAAGTTGATAAAAAGAGTTCGTCACTCCCAGACTCCAAGCACAACGCCCGTGAAGTGTACGAAGCCTTGTAGAATAGAAATACTCATATGAGACGTACATTGTTATTAACAAAATATATATATCCTCACGCCTTCCCACAAGGGTCCCCAAGGGGTAGGCAGAGGTGTATAGGTAATACCCAACACCCACTTTCCGCCAGAGGTATATTAGGTGCCAACGTGACAGATGGCGAGTCCATCACCGTTACTCAAGCACGACTATACATACGCCTTTGAATTTCTTCTCAGACGTATGCAGGTTTCCTCTCGATGTTTTCCTTCACCGTAAAGCTCGTGGTGTGACTAATCACTGTACTTGAGTTCAGAAAAACTCATTGGTACAGTCGGGATTCGAACTTGCGACCTTTGCGTCAGAGGCAACTGCTCGAACCACTCGGCCACCACGGCTCATTAACAAAATATGTAACTAAAATATGACGTATGTATACTTAACTAATTGAATGGTTAAAAGATAACAACTTCGATAGACCTCAAGGTTGTTACTATATTTGCATGCAGAACATATACAGCGAAACGTGTATTTTGCCACAGCACGTACATTTTATTCAAATATATGCAGAAATTCCGAAAGGAAATCGTTGTTTATTAAAAATATTGTCGCAGCTTTTAATATTCTTAATGTAAAGGGACTACGTTACTATTAAAGTATTAGGTATATTTCTAAGAATATACATAATTATTCGAGATTTATGAATCGAGAAAACCAGAATGGAGCCCTTGTCTCCCTATACCCTATGAGAAACGTTGTCAGCGATGATATGGTTATTATAGTGAACCAATCATTATGATTTTGGACACGAATTTTACTCTTACTGCGAAACAGTCCAGTTTTTGTGAATATCATTTAGAGGACATACGTTACTACATCAGAGCTCACTTTATCACGTATACTGACATACACGTGGATGTATAAAATAAACACGCTACGTGCTTTATATACAGATGAACCAACTCAAACAATTGCATTCAATATTTCTGTACATATCAGTCGGATGCTACCTCTCCTGATTTTAATATACCTAATATCTCGTCATATATATTTATTTTATGGGTAACATCAATATTCACATCGGATTAAATAAAACATTAGTTCATAATGCTTTCAAAAGTAGGAACTCATTACTCATTTATACCCAAAATAGACATTAAGGCTATCATTCCCTCCACCACATTCATCCACTCTTTAACCCTGGTAGACAATATGAACGTTTCTATGTATAGTTCGATCAATTACCTGCACTGTATAGAATTGGTTCAACAATCTGTGTACGTGTGTGGCTTTATATCGTATACCTGATGAAGACAACGTAACGCAAACGCAATAAATAGCGGTTGTCGTCAGTAGTTCTTCTAGCGATATATGCAAGTGAAATTACTTGAGAACCACGATGGCCAAGTGACCCGAGAAGCCGCCTGCAAGGCAGTTTTTCTGAACTTAAATAGTTACAGTGATAAGTAACACCACGAGCTTTGTGGTTAAGGAAAAATTCAAAGGCGTATGTATAATCGTGCTTGAGAAACAGCGATGGACTCGCCATCTGTCACGTTGGCACCTAAAATATATATCTGGCGGAATGTGGATAGTGGGTACCTATACACTTTTGCCTACCCCCTAATCACTTTGCAATAGTTCAGAATAACTCATTGGTACAGTCGAGATCGAACTTGCAATCTTTGTGTTGCAGGCAACTACTCGAACCACTCGGCCACCACTGCACTCATACTCATATGTAGTGGAAATTCTAGTTGAAAGGGTAACCCGCGGAGCAAAGTTAGAATTTATCACCGATAACCATATTCCCGGAGAAAAGTAGGTTGATACGTCTCTCTACCCCTTTTGGGACCTCATCCATCGGCAGAAATTTGCAGTTTGTACCGCCTAAAAATAATAGTTCGCGCGGGAAATTAAGGAAAACGTAACAAAAATGGCAGCCAAAACTGTTACAAATAAATTATATCGACGCTTCCTGTTATTGTGCCGGCACCCGTTCGGGCTTAACTCGGACAAAAACCAACCATTTGCTTACTTAACTGTTTGAGTCTCTAGCGTATTTTAATAGACATCTCGTGTGACGCAGAATAGCACCCGGGAACTCTTAATACTCATTTGTGTGCCGCGGCCATTGCACATTGTACACGTATAGGTACAGTCGAACAGATACAACAGACATTTTCTTCGAACATACACTAGCTTAGCCCGCGAAAAATTACATTTCATGACGAAAACGGAGGAGGTTCTCAATTCGCTTTTATTTTTTTATTTTAGACCAAACAATAAAAAAAATCTACCCCTTAGGGTCGAAAAAAAGAGGATGATTGCGCATTCGTTCACAAATTTATGTGTACACCTCCCATACCTAGTAGTTGGTATCATATGCATTTTAAATGTTTTTCTTGAATGATGAATCTATCGCTGCTTTTACAGTGAAGGTGCAGAACTTCACACAATAATTGTCTAGTATACACCGTCGGGTTGGAAACTATTCCTGATTTTGTAGATAACTGCCTCCTGATCAATTCGCCTTCACTTAATTTTAAAGAATTTAAAGTCTATGTTGTGAAATTATTTTGATAAGTATATTACTAATATTATAAATGCGAGAGCGTGTGAGGAAGTTCGTTCGTCTTTCGCACAAAAACAGAATTGGATGAATTTGGGATTCATACATATGTTCTATTTCTTCTGCCAAATCATTAAAGCGTGACTATATTTTGCCGCAAGTACAACTCCACTCCAGCCGCCGCGCGCGAGTGTACCCACAGCCGCCGGAGTGCATTAGATCGTGCGCAGTTATTGCAGCCGGAACCACTGTGGGTATTGTTTTTATTTTGCACTTTTCAAGTCACATGCACTTGTTTCATAATCGTATTATTTTCTCAGCTTCTGCACAATCATCTTATAACATTTATTTTTACTAACAGTATCGTAAAATCTCATGGTTCCGTCGGATAATGGGCTCACATTTCATAAGCAAACAAGTTTTCAGATCAACAACAAATAACGTTAATTTATTATACCTAAGTCAGGGTAAACAAGCTAATAATCGGCTACTTCCTTATGATAGATGAGATTTATGGCATCTGACAAGCCTTTTGTTGAGTTTTTTTTTATACAACAAGAGTGGCAAACAAGCATACGGCTCACCCAATGGAAAACGGTTACCCCAGCCTATTTACTCATACAATACCGAAGTATCACTTAGGCGTTGCCACTCTGTTTTCGGAGAGTTATACTGTGTTGGCAGCATAATGGGACAATCCCTCTGCTGCCAACACAATATAACTATCCTCCCCCTCCCCAAGGAGCTCATTACTAGTAACCTTAATCACCGCGTAGGAACACAATACAAAAAATTGTGTTATTGGGCGACGGACTTATATAAGGTGGAGGTCCTGCCCCAGTCGGGCAGCTCTAAATTAGAACGGGAAACCCGCTACGCCCTACCTCTCTTTATTTAGTGAGTACCTATACACTGTATTTAGTGTTCTCCGTGTCTAAGCACTTCAGTCAAGTACAAATACTTTATACAGCGCCGTTACACGATTGCCTGCAATAATGCCACGAGGGTCGCGTCTCCTGGTGCCATCGAGGTGCGCTCAAGATATTATGCAACGGCAGTTTATATGTCGCCTTCGACTCAGTAGCTATCATAATCAACATCCAACAACAAGCCTTTGTCCCATCGAGAATCATCAAATCAGTTCCGCTCAATACTTCAATTAATCTCTAGATCTATTGATATGAATAGGCATTGGATGTCCCGATTTTCCTATATTTGAGGTATCTGAGGTACATATAGATATGTCCTTAGCTTCCACTGGTTAATCAGAAATAGAGATAAATAATAATAATATATCCTCACATCCCCCCTGTGGGAAGAGGTAAGCAAACAGTAGTACAGCAGTGTAGAGGTAGTAACCACACACCCACTTTCCGCCAGAGATATATTTTAGGTGCCAATGCATTGATGGTGAGTCCATCGCCATTACTCTGGCATGTCTTTACAAAGGCCATTAATTTTCTTCTCATACGTATTTTGTTTTCCTTCACCGTACAGCTCGTGGTGTGACTAATAGAGATCACCCGCTTTCATGCCAGCGGATGATTATCCGCCTTTCAAAGCGAAATAAGTTCATTGCGTTAGATTGTTTAATAAGGTCAAAGGGTAAAATATATTTTTAAAATTATTTTAGCAGAGATGAATCGATTATTCATTGAATATCGCCGTAACTCGAGTACACTTGTAATGAGTTCGAGCTCGCCAACAACGCTACACAACAGCGCTGGCAACTTTAATTATTATCGAACCTGTTTCCGGGAATACTGGGTCAATTACGGTATTCATTTGAATGGCTGAAGGCACACAATTTCACTGTTAAATTATTTATCGAACTAAATAATTCCATGCGATTTATTTACGTTAGTGAACGTTCCACTGATGTTTGCCCGACGAGCCGGTGCAGCGAGGCCGGTAATAACATTTCATGTCAAAATAACAGTACCGCAAATGTTTTGTGACAAAGATCGAGGAACGAGTACCCATTACACACTTAATTGTTGCTCGGCGCAGCCCTACGTTCGATTCGATTCCCGCTCGCACCAAATATTTGTGTTACGAGCATATTTGCATATTCAGACACAGAATATAAATCAAATAAATATTAGAGCCTTGGTCGCCGAGGGATTCGACTAGATGCCTGCAAAACAAACATTGCAAGTTCGAATCCTGCCTGTACCAATGAGTTTTACTTTATTAGAACTAAGTACAGTGATTAGTCACACCACGAGCTTTACGGTGAAGGAGAACAGTATCTTGGGTATGTCAGAGGAATCATGAAAATAACATAAATTGCGAAACAATTTGCGGTGAAACGATTTCAAATTGAATCCGCAATTGAGAGATACGCAAAACAGCTGGCGTGAACGATTGTGCGTGTGTAAAGGTAGGCATGTTAGTTTGGGTTGGACATATAGAAAGAACGAGTGAAGAAAAATTTATGAAACAGATATATAAAGGGAAAGTGTGTTCAAGATGGCAGAGGAAGACCACATTCCAAGGACGGGAACGTATTCGAAATCGGACCGGACCGGAATGTGGACAGAAGCGAAAGAGGTATGTAATGTAAGTATATGGATAACGTTCTACTTTTCTCCGTCTACCCCGTTAGGGGCCCGGCGTGATGATAGGTATGTATGTTATAAGTTGGTAGGAAATTAGTTTTTTGTTGAATTGAAGGAGAATGTAGTGTTCATCCCGACCAACCTCCACTTCATTGAGGCATAAGTTTCCGATCGGAGGGCCATGACTACCGGAGCACACCGATCCCTGCTAAAGCGCCCGAAAGCCCGCTATTTGTGAAACACTCCGACGCGTAATTAGCGGTGGCATGTAATTAATCATACTATCGTGTAATTTTCTGTTAAATCTGTAGAAACCCGTGTTGGTACCAGAAATAAAATAATAATACTAAATAATAGTACCAGAAGGGTTAGGCTGACATGTGCAGTGCCCACTCTCCTAACTTTCCGGATCATTTCCGTTCATCGCCGTATTTTAGCACGAGTATACATACTTCTTCGTATTTCTTCTCAAACATATGCAGGTTTCTTCTCGATGTTTTTCTTCACCGTAAATAAAGCTCGTGGTGCGACTAATCTTTGTACCTAAATTCAGAAAAAGTCATTGGTACAAACATATTGGTAGTTGGGATTCGAACTTGCAATCTTTATGTCGCAGGCAACTCTACTCGGACCACTCGGCCACCACTGTTTCTACTTTCTACCATTTAATATATAAAAGATGAAAAAGAGCTGCTGGAAGAATCGTGAATTATATAACGTTATTTATTATATTTATTATTGTCACTTGTAGAGCCTATAAGGTATTTTAAAAATTCTCATAAATATCGGGCATCAATGTCGCAGCGCAGGAAGTTTCCACTGAAAAGTAATTATCCTCCAGCCTCTGAGACTGATGGGGCTTGAGTTAATCTCGTCTCGACGCATAGGTTCTTTATACGACACCCGCCTGCCGTACTTCCGGCTCTATCCAAGCATGCCGCACACTTCGTACGCACTGGGCTACATACTTAAATATTCTCATGATTTTGATACTATATTATTGTGTACCCACCCACCTGTGTAAACCACCTTTTTTCTATGTATATTAATTACATCACAATAATACATACGAGTACATACATAAAGATGCAGGAAACTCCATAAGTCTGTTGCTGCCACGCGCTGCGTTTCGACAGTCGCAAAGTATTACACATATTAATGTAGTGTAGCGCAGGCATAGAACTTGCACTTACATTACGATGTATCTATGTGTCAATACAATATATGTAAGTGATCCCGAGGACCACTCCATACAACATTTAGCGGGTAGTCACACAAACAACACGCGGCATTTTACAGTCTAGTGCGTGGATGTATTAAAGCGTCTGTCGCTTCCGAGATGCGGCTAAACCTATATCCGGGTAGCATGTTGCTGAGCCATGTATGACATCTCGATTCAACTAAAAAAGAAATCGATTATTGAGTCAGGGAACACTTATTGAACGTCACAAACTTAATAAAAAAGTAGCTAAAGCTATACATAATTATATATCACAAAATTGATGAAATTACCAATTGGTATGGCTAGTGGTAAATGTATGGGGGTCTCCAAAAATAAGGCTTGCATAACGCTGTTTGATGTCCAAATATCTGGCTCTATTTGGCCGCGTTTACAACAGTTATATAGATTGTGCGTAGAAGTTCACAAACTAAATGAATCTCTCATCATACCGCACAATAATTTCCTCCCGTCGGGCATACTTTGAGAAGCGAATTAATTAATTGTCGAGAACTTGACGCCTACGCCAAGAATCGACGTAGTCAGTATTTATGGTTGAAAAATAAAACGAGAGACTAAAGCCCTTCTAATAGTACCTTCCAGTGATCAATAACTCAACGAGTCTCGAGGAAATTACAACATGCCGTGGAATTAATTTAGCAATGAATCAGATGAGGCCTGGGCTACTGTGTGTGCTTAAAGAGAGGTAGGGCATAACGGGTTTCCCGTTCGAATTTGGAGCTGGCCGACTGGGGCAGTACCTTCCCCTTATAGAAGTCCGTAGCCAAATAACACAATTTATTGTGTTGTGAATGTGGTGAATAAGGTTTCCAGTAATGAGCTCTTTGGGGAAGGGGGAGGATTGTTACATTATGTTGGAAGCACAAGGATTAAACCCATTATGCTACCAACTTTAACTCTCCGAAAACAGAGTGGCAACGCGCAAGTGATACTTCGGTATCGTGAGCGTAAATAGGCTACGATCATCGTTTCCCATCAGGTGGGCCGTATGCTTGTTTGCCACTCTTGTTGTATAAAAAGAAAACTGTGCTGTATTCGGGGCCGAAATAACCTACCCTAAGAAAGCTACTCCCAAAAGTCTGTCACTTCTTCAACCATATATATAGGCGACCACATTCAAATTGAACAAGGTGCCTACTTATACATCGTAATGAAATTGCTCGCAAATTGTTTGGAAATATTTTGTTCTTGACGACAATGCGGGAGAACGAAAGCATAAAAACGGATTATTTATTCACAACAAGACGATGAAAATGTTGTAAATAGGCACTTACGTGAGATATATATCGGAAAGTTTGCGCTAAGCGATTGTTACTTAGTTATATATTCCGGTCACTTTAACTAGACGTCCTGGAAGATGCGAACGTATCCTCTCAATGTATGATTTGGACTATATTAACGAGTGCCCACCTGGCCGGGGCATAGAGTACTACCATCCATAGAGCATGGCACAGCAAGGCAACTTCCTTACTGGTTTTACTAGTTTCCCTCGCGTTAAATTGAACTCTTCTGCTCCCTAGGTATGGTAAGACAATAGTAATTTAAACTTGATTTTATTCTACACTGTCTTAACAGACTAATTTTATCTGAAACAGGGAGAGTAAGATGAAATTCATAGTTGTAAGACGGCCCAGGTGGGGGTTACCCTCCACAGTACTTATTGGGTTTAAGGCGGAAAAAGTAATTACAGACTTAGTTATCAGTGTGCAAGCACCAGGTTTATCGCTGGAATATAAAAGTATACAAGAAGATAAAGGACATTATGGTACCCTTTCAAGTCAGTCTACCAGCACCAATTCTCGAGAATGGCTGATTGAAATGAACCTAAAGGAAAGCATTCTTAATTTCTACTGAATCAAACAATTTCTAAGTTATGATTAAATTAGTCGATCCCTATAGTTCCCTAGGATTCACCGATTCTTTTAATCTCAAACTTTATGGCAAGTTCACAGATAGGTTTGATAATTTATCTTTGCCATAGTAACGTTTATTTGTAATACTTAACACCTTTATCTGTGATCATGTCCTGCAATTATATTAGCAGTTAAACGAACAGCTAAGGTTATTATAGGTCGAATAATGTGATGATGGCTGGTGATGGCACTTAAGAAGGCACTGACCACCGCAATGTCAAATCTTTTTGTTAAGTAATCCATTGGGCTGATTTGTAAACGTCATGGCATATGCACAATATTGAATAATGATAGCTGTAGTTAATGATAGCAATTCATCGTAAGGACATACATCATTAATTAAAAAAAATACCAAAAATAACATTCAAGTCTGTCATACGTATGCGCAAATTACCTCACAGCTAAAACGTACTCACATACATACACACTCACAAGTACTCAGATACGCACACACACACACACTCACGCACACACACACACACAGTCACCCACGCTTACACTCAGATACGAGTATATACACTCTCACTTTCATACTTAAATTATTTTTATATTACATTAAGTACTAACTCAAGTTTATGTAATAAATTTACTTTTGGATCTGTCTCCGGAGGTGGGCGTTGATACCCTGCGACACAGTTTATACTTCTGCAGGTGTATCATCGTTCTTTTGCCTCTTTGTTCCTGTTGTATGTTTTTTGCCAAATAAATATTATTATTAATTCTGGATTAAAAAAATAATGGGGATAAAATATATTAAGTGACAAAGCCTGTCAGTTCCGTCTATTCTATAAATCCAACACAATACGGGTAAACAAACTACTGTTGGAGTAGCAAGAAACAAGCTAATACGAGCGCTGAATGAAATGCGAAATGGAATCCACTGCACCTCACATCCGCTCTAATCAACACTTGTTTCGTCCCGAGGAGGTTTTAACTCCTTTCCAAGTGCATCTTGCTCCAAATCCGGCGCTAAGTTAGATACTTCATCAACTAGACTCTTGTAAGCCGTGTACTTAAGTTGTGCTACAGTCGTATTAATCTGAAGTTCACGATGATTCACTGGCTTAGTTTGGCTTTCATCGAAGCCCTCTAATACTTGCCGAATGGTTGGAGTAGATACATCATCTGTTGTAAGATGTTACTTGAATGTGTGCATTTTCTGAATCCTAGAATAATGATCCGGTTTTATCAGAGGGAATATTCTTAGATTTGTCTTTTAGTATGTGACCTAGTCATATTTTCGATGTAAACAAGTCTGAGCAATGCACGAAGGGTGTCTACTAGCACATCACAGCTGTACCAACGCGTTATTGTCGTGTTGTGTAAGTTATTGTCGTAAGTGACTGCTCTCGCCATTTTTCTCGACGCCATCACGTTTTCATATTTGAATTTTGACAACACTCTAAAGAGGAGAAAATCCATACGTGAAAATTATGACAAATCTGAAACTGCTATGCTCGAAACGGTGGTTCATCGACCACCGTTTTCTCAAATCACGACCAAGATCAGACGAGAGAATCTTCCCCATTTTCCTACTGATAAACTGGGGCACCACAATTTGTGTGAATATTATTTCGCCACTCCGGCGCACTTTCTGATCGCCCATTCACTTTAGACGACGTGCTGATATTTTAATGTTAGATGATAATGTAATGTTGCATCCGCGGTACGAGCACGAGCACCCCCCGGGGTACACTGGCCGTGGTATGGCTACGACAAGCCTGGGCTCAACAAAGCGCCTAATTTGGAGTTATCTTTGTGAGGTGTAAATTTGAAAGCATCCTCCGAACAATTACCTATTGAATGAAGTTAGTAGGTAATAAACAATATGCTTTATAGTCGAAAATCAGGGAGAGAATTCAGCCTACTTCTCTATTTTATATTGAAGTAACTTATGAATGCTTCACCATGAGTAAAATGGGTAAGTAGGGTAAGATCTCTATTAGGATTAACGGTGGAGACGCCGTAAATTTATGGTGTTTACTGTACAGTGGAAAGTGGGCCTCGAGAGCGGCCACGGACGTAACTCGATTGTATCTTAGCGAAATGAAAACGGTTTAATCTTACCTTATTATATGAACAGTCGCAATAATTATTCAGATGAGTTTTTTCTGTCTGCAATTGTTTGAAACAGTCGCAAATAGATATATTGACGGGAAGGTTGCATAGTCCCATAATCCCCTCTAACATCGGTATACAAATAAATCGACCGAATACATAATTTGATCTCAGGTTTCAGATAAACTTATTGATGTATTTATTTATAAGTACATCATCAAATTCATATTACATCTCAACTCACATGTATGGGTCCAGATGGCGGTTTAAGCCCACTACTATCACCGCTGAAGGAAGGCCACGGCCGTCCTCCTCTTAGATATACAAATCAATCGCTAGTCTCGCAAAGCCTTGAGTATTTGACCGATTTTGATTAAATGTTTTGTCTGTATTTGCATGGATCTCGGGATGGTTTAGGTTCAGAATTAGACCCGATAGGTGGCGCTGTGATCGTGTTCGTTTTTTATTTTTTTATGCGGAATAGCTAGGCTTAGCAATAAATCAAATGTTTTATCTATTACAGTATTCAGCATTTGCCTAGCAATACTACATTACGCTTACTCACTCGTAGATGTATGATAAGGCTTTTACGTAAGCCCTAAATGCAACGCGAACTCACTATATAGGGGAACTTCCGCCCGCCAAGGATCTGCAAATGCAAAAAAGCAAATGTTGACATTAATGTATACATGTACATACATATATCGGTGGTGATGTGCGAAAATTTTGTATGAAGGTCCTATAAACCTCTGCCTACCCCTTCCTTCCAAGGGAGACCGTTATGTGAAGGCATGATGTTAGCTAATAATAATATAATATAATATCGGTATAATTATGGACGCACATCAGCTACACTCCAATAATACTACAATAACTACAATTGAATAAAGATTTTATATAAATAGCCCGTAAATATTACCAATATTGTTCAAATTGTTCACGTACAACATTTTCATTTAGGAGTACTAGAAGACTCAATCGTCTGAGCAAATCAATAGCCTAGGGAGATCTGTTCGTGACAGTTCTATATTGACGGTAAGACATCAAAAGATGTCTTACCGTCAATATAGAAATGGCTGTGTTAGCTGTGACTGTAAGAGGTCCTGATAGGTTTTGTATTAAGAACATAGCCCGATGTTAAAGTCAGCTGGTACGTTTCAAGGTTGGTTTCAATAACTCAGGAGCTCTTTCTTTATGTAAACTGTTCTCTGGGGTTTTTTTTTATTATACCACATGGGTGATAAACAAGCATGCGAGTCCGCCTGATGGTAAGCGGTTACCGCCGCCTATGGACGCTTGCAACACCTGGGGTATCACTCGCGCGTTGCCGACCCTGCAGGAATCTTTTCACACCCTTCTTGAAGAACTCCATGCTGTACTCTCCAGGGAAAACCTCAACGGGGAGCTCATTCCACAGCCTGAGCGTTCGCGCGTTCGAGCCTTTGTGGTTCCAAGGTATTGGGATGAATTCCTCGTCGATGGCGTGAGGTGCGGTGGTAGAAGGTGGAAGTGGCCATCATATCGTTGACGCTGGTTTACAAATTTACAGTACATGACTATGACAAGCCTTCTTTACCACTTTCCGTTTTGGAAAGACGCAAACATTTCATCCGTTTTGCGGAATGAATACATTCATTCTTTAGATTATTTTCTATTTACTTAAAAGTACACGATGCAATGATAATATTATCTAACCTACCCACGGCACACAACGCAATTTCAAAGGAGATTCTTTCCGCGAACGCTCAGGCTATGGAATGAGCTCGCGTTTGAAGTATTCCGCGGATAGTACAGCATGAATTTCTTCAAAAAGGGTGTGAGAAGATTCCAGGGCGGGCAGTACACGAGCGACACCCTTAGTGTTGCAAGTGTCTGCAGGCACTTTATTAAAACATACGTGTTACAACATCATAATTAAGAAGCGAGGCTCAACAGTCAGCCTGACGTCATTGTTCCAGGTCTAATAGCCATCCGCACCTAGAACTGAGACACGTGTCGATCATTCCACTTATAGCTTAATCATATGTTAAAGATACTTGTTCATCTTCTAATACGGACGATATCCAGACGTGGTTCAAATAACACAATTCGAGCAGAGAAATAGTAGTGTAGCAACCTCAATGTGCATCTAATGATGATCGCGCCCGAGGAGGGCTTGATAGCGATTCTTTTGTTGGAAATAGAGCTGATTGTATTTGGGCAATGTACATTAGCTAAGGAAGCGGCTCTGAATGAATAAAAATGAAGACAGCTTCATCAGTTACACCAAAAGAGACATACTCTTAAATTTAAGAAGGCATTAGGTACAGTAGGTAAAGCCGTGGTGGCCGAGTGGTTCGATCAGTTGCCTGCGACGCAAAGGTCGCAAGTTCGAATCCCGACTGTACCAATGAGTTTTTCTGAACTTAAGTACAGTGATTAGTAACTTAACGGTGAAGGAAAACATCGAGAGGAAACCTGCATACGTCTGAGAAGAAATTCAAAGGCGTATGTATAGTCGTGCTTGAGTAACGGCGATGGACTCGCCATCTGTCACGTTGGCACCTAATATACCTCTGGCGGAAAGTGGGTGTGTGGGTATTACCTATACACCTCTGCCTACCCCTTCGGGGACCGGGGACTCGGGGGTGGGAGGGCGTGAGGATATATTATATTATTATATTATATATTAGGTACATATTAGGAATTGATCGGATATGTAAGCGAAGCTTCAGTTATTTAGTTACGGACACAATATTTTTTTTGGTTAATAGTAGATATTTTAAGTCCAAAGAGAAGGTTCTTGTGTAGCCTTGGTCGCCTAGTGCTTCGTGTAGTTTCATTTAACAGAAAAATTGCAAGTTCGAATCCCGACTGTACCTATTAAATGGAGATATATTTACGAGTTTGTCGTTGTCGAGGCATCAATGTTTTCTTTTACCATAAGGCTAACTAATAATTGGTACAGACCACGATTGTTTCTACCGACAAAACTGACGTAGAAGATGACTACAATCATGGTTCTTACATAAAATCAGTAAAAAAAATGTTGTAATCCTTATTTTATTCTTCTCATATATAAGAGAGCCGTGGTGGCCGAATGGTTCGAGCAGTTGCCTGCGACGCAAAGGTCGCAAGTTCGAATCCCGACTGTACCAATGAGTTTTTCTGAACTTAAGTACAGTGATTAGTCACACCACGAGCTTTACGGTGAAGGAAAACATATCAGAGGAAAACCTTGCATACGTCTGAGAAGAAATTCAAAGGCGTATGTATAGTCGTGCTTGAGTAACGGCGATGGACTCGCCATCTGTCACGTTGGCACCTAATATACCTCTGGCGGAAAGTGGGTGTGTGGGTATTACCTATACACCTCTGCCTACCCCTTGACCCTTGTGGGAAGGCGTGAGGATATATTATATTATATTATTATTCATATATATAATACGGTGAGTGGCAGCCCTACATCATGAATGGAAAAAAGTGCCAAATAAAGGTAGAGCCTACCACGAGCGCGCGGTCAATGGAGTCCTAATTCAGCCCTTTTTAATGAGAATACAGAACCACTGGAGCATTCACGTCGCCAGCGATCAATTTGGACCGATTTGTGAAGCGATGGTCGTGATACCATCGCTTTGTCTTATCCTCACCTCACCGCGTGGAGTTCGAAAAAGTTACTTTCGAAATTTTCCTGCTAGAATTGGTTCAGCCGCTATGCCGTGAAAGAGCATTATACATTATAATATAGGAACTTTGATTTTTTTAGTTTTAATAAAAAAAAAGTAGCCTATGTCCTATTCCTAGGTATAAGCTATCACCATTTTAACTTTCAGCCAAATCGGTTCACCGTTTGGCCGTGAAAGAACTGCAAACATCCATATTTACAAACTTTCACATTTATAATATTAGTAGGATATTAGTAAGATTGCGTTGTTCTTCAATTTTGATGGAAAAAACTGATTGGTTGAGAAATTTAGAAGAAAATTGCTGATGAAATGATAAGGATGAGAAGACTGGCTGTAACGAGAGTGGGACTGCAAAAATGAAGAAAGTATGCTACGGTGGTCCATATAGAAAAGATGAACGAAGAAGGATTGACGGAGAAGCCCATGCGAAAGTGTGTGAAAGAAGAGGCAAAGGAAGACCACGTTCCAACTACCTAGATCACATCGACAGAACACTCAAGGATAGGAATGTCAAGAGTACACGAATCCGACGACCAAGCGTAAAGAGACTGTATGTGGATGAAGTGAAAGAGGTCTATAAGTCCACATGCTGACTCTCATTCTGCCCACCCAGTGACGGAGACAGCCCGATGATACATACATATATATACGACAGTGTTGCAGCTGTGGAATTCAGCATTATGGGCAGAAACACGATTGTGGGAATATATCAACATAAAGGCTTGTTGTATATTTACAGCCTGCGGCTTCAATCCGTTGCAGGTGACCAATCGGATAGTAATGACAATAAATATTTGCAATTTAATAATTATTATACAAGAAATCCGAAATCTAATAACGCGCAGCTGGGAGCTAAGCTAAGAGCACGCAAAAGCTACAAAACGTATTTTGTTAACATTAGGCATAGAGATTATTAGGTATATTTATGTTGTTAGGCTATGTTTTGAAATCTAAATACCTAAAAAATTAAATTTTACGCAATACCGCGGGGCACAGCTAGTCTGCAATATGTTCACGACGTTAAGTTTGATTACCATCATTAGTTTGATATTTGAGTTCGCTTCGTGTTTCTACGATCGAACAACGTACGGGAACAACACACTAACACTGATCAACATTATTTGCTTAAATACACACAACCGCAACGATAATGCGGATCTTGTATACCCTATATATACACATCACACACATACATCAGCGAAAACCACTGTGTCTGGGCGGGCCGGTTAGTTTATTATAAGGAACAGGATATTACCCCATGCATCCCTTTGATCGCTTATCATTATCCAGTGTATTCCCAATCCCGCTCTAAGTACAGAGGAGTCTCATACTAGAACTACATTCATTAATGATCAAACAAAGCACTACGCGCTCTTTGTTTGTTACCTATTGCTTCACTTTTATACTCAATACTCGTGTTCATTATTTGCGTATAATTATGAGCCTCTTGTGATTATTTCCACCACCCAACGAGGCTCGGTGATTGTACCAACGGCCGTACCTCGTACAATAGCAAACCATGCATTATTCCTCTTGACGTAGTTTACAGGAAACTAAACTAATGTTTGCACCTATTATGTCAGCATATTAAATGTTAATAACAATTATAATATTATGTATGTAGTTACGACGTTCGCTCCACAGCTCTCTTTGATGTCAGTCGAGGATTCATATTATTAGCTATATGGAAATCAACCTCACGTTCGCCAAACGACGATCCAATCGCCTTGCGGAGTACATCAAGCGTGTTATTGCACGCACTTATCATTATACAACCACTAGTAAAGTTACAACTCGCTAATGCTAACGTTAGAGCATGTAGGATGACAAAGTTGACTGTAGTGGGTCGTTAAAATATCTTAATATCGTAAATATATATGAAAATCATCACACTGGGGCCTTTTAATAGGAACTGAAGACGGCACGGCGCGGCGCGGCGCGAGGTGTCACGTGTCAATCAGCTTCCCGCGCCGGGCGCGCCTCATCGCGCGGAAACTTACGATAACACGCTTTGTTTTACTGCCACGTTACACAGATACATATTTATTATATACATGGCTTTATGTACGCGGGCGGCACATACTATGTAGGAACCGCTAAGTCTAACGCTGCCCCACACGCTCGTCTCGTCGATGTTAGTGTACAAGTGTTTCCCCGATAGCGAATATCAAATGAGAACGAAAATAATAGTGAAAACGAAATTTAATAACATAGAAATTATAGAAAGCATCCCCCGTCAAAATAAACATCTAAAACTAAATATTCGTGGGCGGCGCAATAAGAGCACGGAAATTATTTCCAACGCCTCCGAATAGGAAAGATTCGCAAAATGGACGTAAATTGGCTATTATGAAGAACTCTGCCCTCATTGATATAATAAAAGAGAGCAAAGTGAAAAGACCACAAACTGAAATTTAATAAACACCTTGTAAAGTTGTCGTGTGGCGAGTTTATAAGGTTGCTTCCTGTGATATTGCGGAGGAGGGCGGCTCGGATGATAAACATCATAAGTCTATACTCAATTTGCTCATTAAAACCCGCTCGGTCCATTCTAACCGAAGGCTCGTAGTAATAAAACTGTTCGAAACTAGTGTAGGTATTGGCTAGTGCCAGTGCGTATTAGTGCAGATCACGTGAACAATGACTTCTCCTTAATAATAAAATTGTTGATGGAAACATTGTTAGTCAAACAGTCGACATAAGTATATGTAAAGCTATGGTGGCCAAGTGGTTCGAGTAGTCGCCTACAACACACTTGAAAAAAAAACTTTGTGAATTCAATAACAACACTTCATAATCATTGTTTCTACTTTATTTTATATATATTTTCTATTGTAATTTTATTATAAGTTAAACCATCTCTGTATAAAATGCTGAATGTGCCTGTTATTGGTGCGCATATCAGAAATTGTATTCCTTGCACATACTCTGTAAAGTTTTAATATGTGTACTGTTGGCATATCTTAAATAAATAAATAAATAAACACAAAGATTGCAAGTTCGAACTTGACCATCCCGACTTTATCAATGAATTTAAGGGACTTAAGTACAGTGATTAGTCACATCACGAGCTTTACGGTGAAGGAAAACATCATGAGGAAACCTGCATAAGTTGGAGAAGAAATTCAAAGAGGTGTGTATAGCCGTGCTTGTACTCGCCATCTGTCACCGTGGCACCTAAAAATAACTCCAGCGGAAAGTGTGTGTATGTTAGTACCTACACTCACGAAGGCGGGAAAATATTTATATATAAGAGAAGCGGAAACACGTTCAGGTTATTTCTTTTTGTTTACAGTCATCTATGTCCCACTACTGGGCAAAGGCCTCCTCTCTCCTTATCCCCAATATTGAACCGCACTAAAAACCTATTGTTCAAGTGCATTTCCAGTTCGTGCCGCCATCTTCGTGACCTACCGCTGTTCGCTTCACGTTCTTTGTCAGATTATCTTGGAAGAAAAATCATAACAAGGTCGTGTTTTATTTGTTAAAACGTTTTTACTTAGACTTGAGTAATCCAACACCCTAACACGACAACTGAACCTAACCTAGGCAGTCAGTACTTATACTAGCAGCTGGTATGCATAGGTACTGATACAACACTGCTTGGCACGTTGCCGTGACATACCGATTTGGGTGAAACATCTTTATAGTTTTTTACATGCAACTCAACCAACAATATTTGTATATACATACAAATATTGTTGATTGCAGCTATTGGAATCCTGATTAAAAATTTATTCATTCATACATACATACATATCATCAAGCCAAGTCCCTAACGGGGTAGGCAGAGAGTATTATTTATATGTAAGTAAGTAAGTATTCATTCAATATGGGTAAATAATAAATAAAATTAATATATATGTATTACCTGTCCCGCCCAGCTGCGCATGGTTGAAAATATATACGGGTCCAGTTATGTCAAATCACTAAGAAGCTCAGTGAAATTTGTACACAAAAGTTCCTCCTTATCGGGCCAGTCGGAGGAGTTAGTGACAACAAGGGCCTTGGCTTCAGGTACATATATATTTGGGTGGCTCTAAAAAGAAAAAGCTTAATTCTTGCGATAAAAATAATTAGTCCTAATGCTGACTGGCTATAACTATTCAGGCTAATATCGCTCGAGATGAAATTCATCTCAGCGTCAGTCTGATGGAACTAACTAATTATTCAGTCTTCGTATTAGCTTGACGTATTTGCTCACTAAAATTAAACACGTAACCCACCAGAGCCGCGGTGGCCGTGTGCTTAGAGTAGTCGCCTGCAACGAAAGATTGCAAGTTGGAATGCTGCGAAGTAACAATGAGTTTTAATGAACCTTAATACAGTTATTAATCACACCAGGAGCATGAAGCATGAGAATGAAGGAAAACAACACAAACCCACACACGCTTACGATGAAAATGTGAGGCGTCATGCTTGAGATACAATAATGGACAGCCGTCTGTCACGTTTGTACATACATACATATCACCACGCCAGGTCCCTAACGGGATAGGCAGAGAGTATAGAGTGCCAGTTCTCTCTAGACTTACATACCTCTTTCGCTTCGTCCAGATTTAATTTTTACATCGTTAAGTGTCAATTGTTTTCCTATGAAACCTTACGGCTTTGCCCGAATCATATTGATTGACCTTTGACCCAATTAGGGTAATGAAATCCGACTAAATTCAGATTTTAGATATCAGATCGACATCTCAAGTATGTTTATTATTCAGATTATTTTTAATTAAAGCGCTTATTAAGAATGTGTGAGCAAGTTGGTTTTTTTTATCACTTGCCGAAGGAATTTTGAAATGCTTCATCCAATTTGATCGCTGTATGGAGGACGCACTCACTACGCTCAAGTATGACGTACGGGTATTTTTATGATGAGTAAGTTCACCGCTCAGTGTTTTAAGTTGCTCATGGTGGCCATAAAGCGAACAATAAATGTCAAGGTGTCACACAATCATATTCCATTTGGCCCGGGAGAGCTGAGCGGGAGAGCTGTCGTAAAGATGACCGCGCGTTTTACGGCACATTAAAATTAAAGCCACCGCGACAAGGAAATGTACTTATTGCAGCTTTTGTTACGCGATACAATCGTAACAATAAAGCACGATTTACGAGAAAGTGCTCACTGCTAGTTTTTGTACAATTATTGCCTCTCGACTATTGACCACAATAATACGCGTGACACGTGACCAACCTCCACTTATTGCAACATGGGTCCTACGAGCATTTGCATAACTGTGAAATATACATAATTGGGTATGTAAGTCGAGAGAGAACTGGCGCTCTACTCCTTCTTCCCTCACCCATGAGGAACTTCGACAGAATTTTTCGTGTTTCAAACATTATATTCGGATGTTTGAGTGTAGTTGAGGTAGTTAATAATATTCACTCCATCCTTTCTAAGGAAGGTGCCATGCTGTTTCTTAAGTGAAGTGTTCCTGTCAGTTGCCACCCACAAGAGCGTTAGTGTGAGAATGTGTTTTGAACGGGAGACTAAAGTTTGTATTATTTTGTGAAACTGAAATTTATATATCAATAACATGGTTGTTTTAACTTTATCAGGTATTTTGTGCTTTTCGTATTTATTATAGATGGTATCGATATTAGCTTAAGTCTCTAAAATAGATCGATATAATATGTAAAGGGCCCTTGGCCTTATGTTTTGTGTTACATTTGAGGACATATAGCTTCCAAATACGATATATCAAGGAGCCTAATTTGTTTTTTTTTTTTTGCAAAATTGGCAAGAGTTTCGTTCATCGTCATAATTACTTGAAAAGTTGTAACCTGAAGAACTCTACACAAAGGGATGTGTTATTAGACTACGATTCTCTGTAAGGATGAGGTCAGATCAGTTGAGTAATTCCATCTATGACCGGAGATCCTCTCAGCGCCGCATTAATAATAATAGAGTAGCAATATCAATGAGATGAAAAGGGGTTGAGAGCAGATGGACCATTCTCATCCAATGTTAGCAATTGCTATAATAAAACACCTTGAACAAAGCTTCGTCTCGTGGCACTTAAAACATTTTATGTAAACTTTGAAATTCAAACTGCGCAGATAAGATTTCATGAAGTTAGCGGTAAGTAAATGAAACATGAAATTAGCGAATGAAAGCTAAAGATGAATTAACTTGGGTAATTATGGAGGACTATGTAAATGCTGTGTAATCAACGCTCCGCCCAGCCACCGCACCAGCGCGCCCTGAGAGATGTCTTGTAATTGACGACGCGACATTAATTATACGCCGTGATGGGCCTCTGAGAGGAACATGCTCACAAGTTATACCGCTGACTACCATACTTTGCTCATTTTTAATGTGCAATGAACCGTTAACTTACAGATTGATTCGTTCACACGCGTTCAATTCGATTATACCTATGTATATATGTATTATGATTACTGCTCCCTTGGATAGAGCAGCTTATAATATACACCCAATGCGCTCTATATTTAATGAGTAATAATAATAATAAACGTTGCTCACGAGAGTGTCAGCATCTGGGATGTGGACTCCGCAATCATTGTTGCTATCGAGTCATAACGGCCAACGACCTAATGGCAAAGAGCCTCGACCAGCACCTTAAGAGGCTCTCGTTAGATGGTTGGATCAAGGACCTCATGCAGAAAGCTGTGTTTATATTGTGAGGACGTTTTTGGGACCCTAGCCACCGGTACCTTGGACCCTGATCCCAATAACGGTGGGCCCCTATATTTAATATTTTGAAACAAAGTATTAAAAAGATGACTTATGTAAAAAAAGTGTTTTTAAATCAGATCTCTGTATTTCTTCTCGGACGTATACAAGATTCCTAACACCGTTTTCGTCGTAAAGCTCACGGTATGACAAATTGCAGTACTTATGTTGGAAAAGACACATTGGTACAGTCCCGCGGGCTGAATCTTGATAGTGCACGTGTACACACGGGCAACATGGCTCTACATAGGTACTCTAAGTTAAGCTAGTAAGTACTGCTATAATTTTTGCAATCGTTCGTTTGTTAGTTTGTATAGAGCAGCAGCGATGGACCTGAAATATATTTGCGGCGGAAAATTGGTTGTGTGAGTACTTTACATACGCCTTTGAATTTCTTCTCAAACGTATACACGTATCGTCTCGATATTTTACTTCAATCACTGTACTAAGTTCAGAAAACTCATGGGTATAGTCGGTATTCGAACTTAAATATTAGCGTTGCCGGCAATTACCCGAACTACTCGGCCACCACAGCTCATCACGTATGTATAATCAGATTTTCATATATATAAATTAAACACAGGACATCTATATGATTCACGGCACCGCCGCCATCTTGTATTGCTAAGGTGTCACGTGGAGTGTAAGTCTTTGTCTCCACGAGCAGAAGTAACCGAATAGTTGGCGACACTGCCAAATGCATTACTTAGTGCAAGATAACATTTACGGTGCAGTCGGGCGGGTGGCTCTGGATACAGCTTATTTGAGCCAAACGCAAGTTGTTTCTTGCTTAAACTAATGAGAATTATACATTCAGAGTAAATATACTGAGCTTATTATTTAATCTGTAGTTGCACTAACAACGACAAGATAACTGCACGAGATAATATAATTAGACTTATAAACTTTTCAATTAAACTTATGAAGCGCCATGGTTACCGAGTGGTCCGAGTAGTTGCCTGAAACACAGAGATTGCAAGTTCGAATCCCGACTGAGTACCAATGAGTTTTTGTGAACTTAAATACAGTAATTAGGCACACCGCAAGCTTTATGGTGAAGTGTGGTTAAACCTGCATACGCTTGAGACGAAATTCAAAGCCGTATGTAGGTATAGTCGTGCTTGAGTATGGGCGATGGACTCGCCATTTGTCACGTTGGCACCTAAAATATATCTCTGGCGGAAAGTGGGTGTGTGGGTACTACCTATACACCTCTGCGTGTGAATGCGTCCAAAGAGAACTGACACCCTCTGCCTACCCCATGAGGGGAGGAGCGGGAGTGGTGTATATGTATTTACATTTACATATGTATTATTATCGCTAATACTTATAATTATATGACTAGTTAAGGGTCAGACGTAAGCCTTTGTGTCAATTGTCCAGGAGAGATTAAAATGTAATATAGATGGAATATTTAACTTGCCCTTTTAATATTAAATTAGTAAGCTATTGTTCCATACTAAAGCAATGTCAGATAGCCATAAAGTCCGCCTGGTGTGACGCCTACTTAGCCTATATGGGTTTTCGATCCAAGATATTCTCTCGTCCAAGGATATTGGGAGCGTTGACCGACTGACCCCTACATTGGAAGGATAGCTGAGTTAGCAATATAAAAGACGAATGGATCCCTCTACGGCCATTATAATCATACCGTTGGAGTACTGAAAACCCATATTCATAGCAAGGTCAAACACTACATATGGATTTTCCGCCTCTTCCGTAATTGTAACTGCCATAGTAGGTCATCCTGGACTACGACCGCGGAAGCCCTTGTGCCCTTCGAGGCTACAAAAGATGCAAGCAGCATAAACCTCTCGCAATATCTTAATAGCCTGCTCATAATGATTTTATACCAACAATAGTCGTAACCATTGCAAGTTCGAATCCCGACAGTACAGGACAATTATCTGAACTTCAGTTAGTCACACCACAACTTTACGGTGAAGGTAAACATCGAGAGGCTACATACGTTTGAGAAGAAATTCAAAGACGTATGAATAGTTTCACTTGAGTAACGGAAACTGGGTCGGAACTGAAAATGGGTACTACCGACACACCCTTGCCAACTCCAACCCCAAAGTGGACCCTTGTGGAAAGCGTGAAAAGAATATATGTAATGATTTAATCTAGAGTAGATTTAATCTAGTATAGTAGAGATATGTCTGCGGGCAGCTTCTGGCCGCATAGCCATACATGATTCGATGAAAAGTGAAGTTCCAGCTTGCCCATACAAATCTTAAATGGATAAACAACTTAACCTACAAATCCGTGGTGTTTTCGTTAGTAAAACACATCCCAAGGTAGTAAAGAATGATATATAATACTTAATGTGAGTTTGGTGGTCGTAGAAACCTAAAAGAGTTTCATGGCTCCTCTCACTTCGGCCAGCCACTCCACTTTGAGTGCCTTAAAATCAGACGGTATATTTATAGAAAAGCGACATGCTATTATTGTCGAGATATATTTTTATCGGCCATAACTGAAGCGCGCGTGTGTCCATAAAGTGGACGTGCTGCCACTGCAAACAATCTATAAAACTAACGAATCCGCACGCCACATGTCGTTCTCGCTCTGTTTTACATTTCTATACTGCCAAAATGTTTATCGGTTATTTTTGTTATTCTCACTGTCCCGCTACAATTTTTGTTATTCTCACTGTCCCGCTACAATTTTTGGGCGTTTCATAAAGAGTTTAGTATCGCCAGACGACGGAATGTGTTCATGTCAATTTCAAAGGCAGAGAAGCGTTCAATAAACGCAATGTTTAATGCTGGGAGGTCTCAGTACGAATATCGCGAAAACGCAAAAGGATTCATTGAATTACTCGCTCTGAATGTTTCCTTATACCGAACAAAATCATTTAGAACACACTCTAATAAGGGTTTTCTTAATTTACTCTATTGTTAACATTGACAGTGCTGGCCATTTCAATAGATCTTTTTATCTTTTTGGAGCACTCGAGTGATGAATTGCTTTGCTATATTTAATTATCCGTTTCTCTTGACAGTAGAGGAAATATTGGCGTTTCAACATATATATATATATATTGAATTCAGCTGCAGCGATGATGACGGAGAGACGCGTCGGGTTAATTCATCAGATATTGTAATTAAAATGTTTCGGAGCATTGTAATGAGAGAAATTTAAATGTGCTGGCCACTAGACGGACGAAATAATTCGCAATAGTTTGCTGAATACTGCAAGTGAATATGTCGAAATATTTAAAGTATTACATCGTTTAAGTGGAAAGTAAAAGCATCTGAAATTGAATACCACATAAACCCAAACTAATTGTATTTATAACTTTAAGATGAAAACGCAATTAGGAGCAACGTGCATTCAAAATTGAGTTGGTAGAGTTCAAATAACATAGGAACAAGTTGTGTAAGTAATGCATTGAATTATAATGACTTGCGATCGACGGGCCGACTTTCCTTTCGATAACGACTCTAGCGTTCACTTTATAACAGACAGCAAGATGATCTAGCTGAGCATTTTATGCATATAAAATAAACTTCTTCACGACTTCCCCCAAAGGAGTAGGCACGGATGAGTGTATCAACAATTTTCGCAGGAGACCTTTGAAAAAAATGGATCTATTTCATATTACCGTTACGAATCTAATATTATGTATAAATAAATGGCGCTTTCCAATGGCACAATAATGTACTAATATAAGTAACACTGACTCCGCCCCACGGATTCACCTGAACTAAATTTGTTTTTTTTACCACTCTCATTTTATCCTTTAGGGGGTTCAGCGGTGTTTGATAAATCCATCATCGTACATACATATCATCACGCCAGCAAGTAGGCAGAGAGTGTAGAGCGCCAGTTCTCTTTAGACTTACATACCTCTTTCGCTTCATCGACATTCATCAGTCTCTTCATACATGCTCGTCGGTTTCGAGTACTCTTAACGTTCCCGTCCTTGAGAATCCGATCGATTTGATCCAGGTAGTTGGAACGTGGCCTTCCTCTGCCTCTTCTTGCACACACTTTTGCTTTGTATATCTGTTTCGTCAATCTTTTTTTACTCATCCTTTCTGTGTCCAAACCAACGTAACATGCCTTTCTTCATCTTTACAATCACGCCCTCAATCACGCCAGTTGATTTGCGAATCTCTTCATTGCGGATTTGATGTAATATCGTTACTCCGCACATTTTTCGAAGAGACAACTCTGACATACCCAGGATTCGCTGCCATACAACAGGGTAGGTACCAATATCGCGTTGTGGACAGCAACTCGAGCATTCTTGCTCAGACTTTTACTGCCCATCAACGCCGACATGGCTCCATTCACCTTATTTCCGGCAGTTATCCTTCTTTCAATATCTTTTTCATACTTTCCATCTCATGTGAACATGCTTCCTAGATATACAAATTCATACACTTATCCATACATATCCATTATATTGGTCGACGTCACAAGTCAGAAAACAATGCGATAATTCGACTTGTTCCATCTGAATACGTAAATGAGAGCGATGCTACAGAGTCATCAGTCTTCGGTGGGACATTGTATTTATAGATAAATGTATTGTTCTCGCCCCGGGCTTAGATTAATGGCTATCTGTCAGTGAGCCCGACCACGCGGAAATACATTTGGGCTACGACTGCCAATTGACTTCTAAGGATTACACGCTCCACTAATAAAATGAATTCTCTAATAGCGTTACAAACTGACAAACATGCTGGTTGATATACATACCTTACCCCAAAGGGTTTTCCCGCCCGAGCGGGTAGGCAGAGATGTAACAAATGCTTCTTTTCGCCGGAGACCGCCTATTTAGGTAATGGCGTATTAAAAGGTAAGTCTATAGGTAACTATATATATGACTTTAATTATTTTCTTAAACGTATGTGGTTTTCAATAACTCTTTAGATGTTCTGTGTTCGAGCCCACATCATTTATTTATTTCATATATTTGCAACAGTTTACAATTTTTATAAACTGACAATATACACTGATGGGCGTAGCAACACAACAATTATCTTAGTCCTTAAAATAATACATACTTGAAATAATTAATTAGCAGACGCTGATAAGCGAGTGCAGGAGACACCAGTGCCCTCGGCAGCGGCATATTGAGTAATAGTATAAATATACAATATCTATAAACAGCACTTTGCCATTGTCAATCTGTCGCCTCCAATCATCATTCATCATTCCCCCTATCATTTTCCCCTAACATATTAGGGGAAAATTACCAACTTTAGGTTTCCCCACGATGTGCTTCCGGACATGAGATTGTACCTATCACATCGTAAATGAAACGCTAGTGGTTTAATTCTAGGTACGAGAATCTAGGTAACTCCGACTACTGGTTCCAAATAAGCAATATTGCCGTCTACCAGCGACCGACGGAATACCGAAAAGATCAATCAAATACACACCAGAGGATACATTCAAAATGCATATTATCATTAGGCATGAGAGTTTCTAGAATTATACATGTATTATTTAATGCGAATATAACTCAGTTTGTTTTTATTTACAACCTCTTCACGACTAAACGAAAAATCTTTTCACGACTAAACGGCGTAAAGGAACGTTACAAAATTTTTGTAAGGAGTCAGATTATATCATGCGGAAGAATAGGCTTACGTCTTTTATATCAAAAGTATCTCTAAGAGGAGCGTGAAAAGGGGTAGGAATTTTGTGTATGGGCATTCTGAAAATTCACATTGAGACTCTCATTGAAACTTTTGGTTAAAAAATACGTTTCAACCTTATTATAATAGAACTGGAAAATAACTCGCGTTGCGTTATGATTTGATGATTAATAGCTGTGTGGAATAGTACATATGTATGCATGAACAGATTGTCGCATCTACGAAACAGTCGTTACTCCGTGCAACTGGAGCCTGGTGAACGATGCTACTGATTCATTGTACCTGCGCCATATTGGAATTCTGTCGCAAACGGAATATGAAATTATTTGACAAGATTTCATATCGACGTCGGCTATAAATAGAATTTGATTATCTGCGTGCGTTGAATACTAAGACAGGCGTGATAAGGGCTCTTATCTAATTAAACTCTCAAATTCTAGACTACCATGACACAACTGTGTCAGTAGTGGCACGCCAACCAAAACAAACAACATAAAATAAAACAATACACCTGTGCCTACCCCTTCCGGGACCATTAGGGAAGGCGTGAGGATATATTATTATTTTTATATCTTAAACGATCGCACTAGACGAAGCGCCTTAGCTCACTCGCTTGAATAGCTGTTATTTCGCTTTCGCGCCTACAGCGGACTTTCAATGCGTCTGGCAACATGTTAAAACCATCAAAAGTGTCCGGATTTTGAGGTACCTAAGGATTTTTCTAGGTCCCCAAGTAATATATATAAAATTCAGCTTTTATACTATGACGAAAGTATAACCATAATTTATGAATGTTTAGGGGTGTCTGGCAAGGGGCAGCAACCGTAATAAGTGTCCGGCAATGGAAGACGTGATTTCTAAGGCTATCCCGAAGAAAATAAAAAAAATTGAGCTTTATACTATAACGAATTTAAGGTACTATTTTATACACCTTTAACTGCGCAAGTAACCACGACCCAAACTCCATAGCTCCAAGCTTTTATAAAATAACGAAGGTCTGGCTCTCGTGGGCTCTTGGGCTACTAGCGATGAGTTCCATTAGACTAATGATTACTTTTAGATATAACCCGCAAGATGTACTCTTCAAAGACACTGATGTGACTACTGTAATTAGGACATTGTAAACATGAAAAGGGCCGTAACGTTGGTTTGAACATAAAGAATAGATAAATGACAAAAGGTTGACGAAACAGATACAATAGGATGTAGAGACAGAGGAAAACCGAGTAATAAAAGATTGATTGATGTGGGTGAAGCGAAAGAGTGACCCCGTGAGGGACTTGACGTTATGACATAAAAAAGTCACAAAATTGGATGAAAACTTTTTGAAGCAAACCGAGCATATAATAAATCAAATCAAAATCTTTTTATTTCACATAGGCACGTAGAAAACGTCGAAAAAGAAGCACGGTTCGGGTTGGTCGCTTCCATGGAGAAGAACCGGCAAGAAACTCCATGGTCACTCAAATCATTAGGCATATACAATATTTTTTTCGTTACAGCAATAGTACCCAAGTATAGGGGAACAACGTAGGCCCGACAATAGGTCGTTGCTTACTATACAAAGTATACATAAAACAAGATAATTATAACAATGTTAGCAAGATCTAAGAATCTACAAAGCCTACAATGTTCTCACATTCACAAATTAGACAAATTAAACAAGTGACACAAATATTGTCATCAGTACTGTAACTAATTCTGGTCATGATATGGAATAGATAAAAAAAAAGTAAAATTTTAGATTATTATTGTAAAAAAAACCCGAATAGAGAAAATAAAATACAGCAATACCCCGCGGCTGCACCTAGCTCTAGGTCTCATATAAATTGTCAATAAGCTAAATTCAATGGCATACAAAGTCGTAATAAAGCGAGTTAATGCAATTTTAATAAAAGCGCAGCGCTTTGGTTTGTTGAACCTTTTAAAATGTAAATAAGTCGGAGATCAGCTCCTTTACTGACTTGGCAATTATGAATACAAATGTCGAATAATGGAGTCTCGGCAGTGCATCACACCGAACTGTAACAATGTTGCCTATGGATTTATTATCAAATATTTCCAATATGGTGTTATGATTTCGAAAGTCTGGTGACACAAATTAATAAATTCGGGAAAAATATTTCGTGAGCACATATGTAGCTCATGCGAAATAATCCTACAGTTTGGAATTAAAGAGCATATAAAACATGGCTAATTTAATGGTGTTCTTTCATGTGTTGCATCGGCGAGCAATGCACAGACATACTAGTTTATATATTGGCTTATATTAAGAACACTTACCTGATGATTTTCGTGCTTACTCCTATTTTAAATAAATTAATTTTAAGATTGATTCATATCACTATCCGTTCTGAGAGATAAGTATTTGAAGAAGACCGGCTTTTTCAGACAGTCTTGTGGTAACATTACATTAAATGGTTGATCCAAATTATCTGTTCAACCTGTTCAAATTGGTGTGAGTGGGTGATAAAATAACATGTGGGTATTGCCACAGGGGAGGGTGTAATGGCCATTAGATATAAGCGATATTACATTGATATAGCTCGCGTTATCGTCGTTGTCTTTGAATGGATTCCTACTTTCCTCGGATTAAATTATATCGTCACAGAATAGAATTGACAAATCATTGTACTTTATTATTATAATTTTTTAAACAACAAGAGTGGCAAACAAGCATACGGCCCACCCGGAAAACGGTTACCGCAGCCTATTTACGCTTACAGTACCGAAGTATCACTTGCGCGTTGCCACTCTGTGTTTGGAGAGTTAGACTGTGTTGGAAGCATAATGGGACTAATCCTCTGCTGCCAAAACAAAATAACAATCCTCCCCCTCCGTAAGGAGCTCATTACTGGAATGAACCTTATTCACCGCGTAGGAACACAACACAAAATTCTAATGCAAATATTATACATGCGAAAATGTTTATTTATCATATTTGTTCCGATTTACGTAAAAACAACTGAACGAGCTAATATGACATTTGGCACATGCATACATCATTAGCTAGATTAACACATTGTATGCTTTGTTATAGAAAAAACTACCATAAAATCAAATTGTACTAAGGTGAGACCGCGGGTGCAGCTAAAGTTTATATAATGCCAGTATATAGTGGTCCCTGTGTTTACACGTTGAATAAAAGTATTTGAGTGTTTGACTTGGTTTATCCACATGTTAAGCCGCACTGCCTGCGAGGCTGCATATTTAACTATACTGAGCCATTGCACCAGCAACTATGAATCCCTCTGGATGTTGGCCAAATGGCACTTGGCTAGCTTCGTGCCACTTTGCCCAAAATCACATGAATATTTTCATTTACAGATCTTGGACATAATAGCGGTAGATGTGTAAGATAAACGGATTGCACTCGAAAAAAAATTTTTTGAACACTAACCACACAGCATGGACTTGGGCGATATGAAACCTACTTACTTCGTACTTCTTTTTATGAGTAGTTTGAGTAATATGATTTAATTTGATACGCAATTTAAAAAGATATTAGTTTTACACCTGTTACGTGATTAAGATAGTATATATAAGCATGTATGAAGGGACTGATGAATGTGGACGAAGCGAAAGAGGTATGTGTCCTGAGAGAGCTGGCGTTCTATTCTATCTGCCTACCCCGTTAGGAACGAACGGCGCGATGATATGTATGTATGTATATATATGTTAATATAATTATGCATCACCAGTTAGTTAAATTGGACTCAAATAGTCAGAGCACACACGATAGGTGCTAGGCTGCTAGCAACAGCTACGCAAATAGATCTAATTATATACTTTGACAACTATTGTACTCAGCAAAGAATTAGGCGCGTGCGGGCAAGATTAGAACCTGGGAAGATTGGGAAGGAAGGCCCTCAGAAAGCGACCAGTAATGATGTCAACTAGTAGTTGAGCTATAAAAGCTGACCACGAGACCGACGGTGGGCTCCTGGACTAGGCTGCAGTGAAAGCAACACACCGACAGTCGTAGGATCGAAGTGTATAAACTTAATAACGAGTTCGCGAGACCTTCTGGCGCATGCAAACGAGTTTTTTCTTCGTGCAAGTTAACACTATTATAGAAGTTAAAAGATGGAAAAAGTTACAAGTAGTGCATGCAATTTTTCATAATTTAATAAAGTTCTGCTCTGGACGGCGCAAATGTGGTGTTTGCAGCTGGCAACACCCACTGAGTGTCGATGCCATGCTCACTTTATTGGGGAGCTTATTTTGTCAACGTACAAGCTGGCCCTCTCGGTCACACTATCGCATGAACATATTCATTTATGTTAATACATAGAAGCACAATGCACCATGTACATTTCTAGTAGTATCGGGATTTTATTAACTCAATTCAGAGTGATCTATAGCATGCAGACTTTTTATTTTGACAAATAAAAAGTATCTATGCAAATACTTAATATTTTTTATTTGATTATAAAATGTCTGGCTTATACTCATTAATCCTATTGATATTTACCATAACAAGGGCATACCTACACGTGGTGGGCATCCGAGACTATACATAATTGCTGGAGTTTATCGGTTGACCGGGGCCTCCTCAAATATGTAGCGATATGGTGTATCATATAGTAATGATGATTGCATTTTAAGTAGATACTATGTTATAAGTAGAACTCCCTGAATAAACACGTCAAGATACAATTGGGTAATGGATAAAGCAACTGTAGCGGATAAAAAGGATGATTATCTTTATACTCCCGCCATACCTACTTACAGATAACACTGGCCACTACGACTTTCGCGCGCCGTTTGGAAACAGACGAAGAAGTACAGATTGGAATCAGGGAGAAAACAAGAGATTGTCTTAGCGTCACGAGGTGTATTATTAAAATATAGAAATACAATGTATATACCTTTAAATAGCCATTATTTATTTGTATACAACACTAAAAACAACCGGCATAGCGGATTCTATGTAAGTTCTTCGTTACGGTATTTTCTTGAATTAAAATGTGTCCATATTTTCCATTCCGGCCAAAGTACTATACTAGGCCTGCCTGCAGGCTAGTGATTTTGGCTTGATCAGTAAGTTGAGCATTTTTCCTTGTGCGGAATTAAAAGTTTTGTTTATAAATAGTTAATGGGCATGGAGTGTAATGTTCCGATGAGAGCACCCGCCGGTGTAACGAGCAGGATCACCTCACTGATTTCTTTATAACTCGTGCACTGAGATATCTCAGAGGAGAGGTAAGTTTCATTAAACAAAGCTAAAACTTTCCATAACTTGTTGGCTGAGTTAATTATTAAACTAGAGATATTTAATCGCGCGTCCCCACTGGGTACATATTATTAATGTATATCACTACACATTTAGTTTACATATAGTGTTGGTGTCAACGTCGGATAGCAAGTGTCAACGGCGGAATTAAAGTTTCAAATGTCGTAAGCTACAATGCTTTCCAACGCGATGCTTAAGTCAAGTCAGTGTGCATTAAAAAAAAATTACCTCACCTAGGGCCTTGTTCAGCTCAATTCTGTTTGGTAACGGATATTATATGCTATGAATACAAGTATTGATATCTATTCATGGAACATTGGAAATGCTCACACAAATACTCTTAATTTGTGTGAGCATACATATCATACATACATATCATCACGCCGCGTCATACACTGGGTTTCAAGAATTCTACTTATACATCACTAGCTGTCCCGCCCAGCTTTGATTGGGTGAAAAAATAAACACGAAGAAACACGATCGCAGCGCCACCCACCGGCTCCAAATTCAAACCTCCACCTCCAAATCAGCCCAGCCGTTTAGGAAGAGCCTAGTGACAACACGTGCAGAATATTTTTTTATTTTTTTATTATTATTATTATATCCTCACGCCCTCCCATAAGGGTCTCCGAAGGGGTAGGCAGAGGTGTATAGGTAATACTCACACACCCACTTTCTGACAGAGATATATTAGGTGCCAACGTTACAGATGGTGAGTCCATCGCCGTTACTCAAGTACGCCTTTGAATTGCTTCTCAGACGTATGCAGGTTTCCTTTTAAAGTTTTCCTTCACCATAAAGCTCGTGGTGTGACTACTCACTGTACTTAAGTTCAGAAAAGCTCATTGGTATAGTCGAGATTCGAACTTGCGATCTTTGTGTCGTAGGCAAGGCAACTAGTCGATCCACTGGGCCACCACGGCTTTAATTAACGTATTATTAGTAGTAGTAATTAACGTAATTGTATAACGTTAAAATTGAATATACACAGTGAATAAGTATGGTCAGTGACTGCGGTCGTTATTGCGCTCTGTTGTACAGTTCCAGCAATCATCATCAGGCTGGCTGCACTTATTTTCGCGGTCGAGTGTACTCAAACTGTATGTGAATGCAGTAAAGTGCATTGACCCGCAGCCGCGCATTAGGTCCATTAAATGCACTCAACTCTGCTCGTGTGGTCGGTCAGACGGTGCTGCTGCTGTCTGACGTGGTCACGTGCCAATTTGCTTAGTGCAACAACTAAACATTCGCTTTCATATCTGCTCAGTGTATTATTTAAGCGGCGGTTGCACGTTTATTAAATCATTTATTTTTATTTGGGAAACAATACAAATAAATCACACAAATACCTACACATCAATTAGTTCACACAGAAAAGTTTCCTCTGTTAAATAATACCTGGTGGTCTAAACCACATATCTTCTACGCCTTCACACAATGGTCCCCGAACGGTAGGCAGAAGTAGCACACACACACTTTTCTTTGGTGATATATTGTATAGATTCAAGGACGACTATGCATGCGTCTTTGAATTTCTGCTCGAAATTATGCAGGTCGGTATTTTCCTTCGCTGTAAAACTCAATCATGGCACTTAAATTCAGAAATACTCATTGGAACAGTTGAGATTCGAACTTGCAATCTTTGTGTTGCAGGCGACTACTCGAGACATTCGTTCACCATGGCTCTAACCCGATTCCTACACACAGCTTTAAAAAGCAATCAATGCAGTATATGTTCCCCCGCGCACCCAAACAGTGAGCAAATGAGTGACAATAAATGAAGCACTCCCTGAAGGCCACCCTGCGTGTGTACAGGTGTGGACAAGTTTAATTATCGGCGCGGGGTCACGTGCCCGACCGATTACTAACTGACTTAATTAAGTTCAAACTCCATAGCTTCATAGCTGGGACGCCGTTAACTAAGTGTATGGAGCGACAGTTGGCGCGTGATCCTCGCCTGACATGTATGTGACACATTATGCAGACAGCGATTGAGTCGTCTGAAAAGTTCGTATATTAAAAGCATATCAGCAGATCAACAAAGTGACACATATTCAACTGTAATTTGAAATAATCTGGCGGAGATTTCTTTCCAAACAATCTCCTTTATTATCTCTTTAGTTTTACAAATCATTTATCATTACTTGTGTAGGGATAAGATTTAGATATAAATAAAATATGAGCATTTAATTGCTATAACTTAGGTTTACGGAGCTCGCTTAATTTTGGTTCTTGTAATAAGATAAGCGCGCAAAATTTGGTATAATTGCTAATTTTCTTTTAGGAATAAAACGTACTCTATGTGTTAATACAGCTTATCGACTTAAAATTATGTCAGTGTAAACTAAATTACAATTATGCTCTTGTTCGTGTATTGCATGCCGTCGTCCCCTATAATAGTAGTGGCACTCACCATGTATACATGTACCATGTTCATTGATAGTTGTTTAAGCGTTTTCTATGTTGGTGGCCTTTAAATAAATAAATAAATAAATCTATCTCTGTGCAATTTAATTCCATTCCGTTTTGAAGGACTCCGTACCGAAAAGGTAAAACGGAACCCTATTACTAAAACTACGCTGTCTATCCGTCTGTCTGTCCCTCTGTAACCAGGCTGTACCTCGTGAACCGCGATAGTTAGACAGTTGACAGTTGATGGTGTATTTCTGTTGACGCCATAACAACAAATAACAAAAAAATATAATTCAATAAAATATTTAATGGGACACCCATACAACAAACGTGATTGTTGCGCTAAGTTTTGCTCGATTTTGGAAACGGCAATAGGTTCACCTAATAATTAAGTTAAAAATAAAAATAATATTTCAGGTATCTCTCTTCGTGCGCAAGTCCGACTCGCACTTGAGTTATACACAGCCGGAATTAAAGTGTCAATGTGAACCACGACTATACATACGTCTTGGAATATAAAACATGTGTCTTATTACAACAAGCTAATAAAAGTTTGTCAAGTAAACACGAATACAACGGTACATCCTTGCCCAGCAATTGCACGCCAAATAGGTTTAATTAAGAGCCGCATCCAAACGGAGAGGATGCCAGAGCACAATTCTCTGCGCACTCAGTGGGGGTGCGGTGGCTGGCGAGACAGGGCTGACACCTATTTGTTATTACAACCACAGGAGATGTTGTCCAAATTAAACCTCTGACTGGCCCCAACCATAGCAAGGAATATCCGCTCACTTTCACATAGATTGCATCGCGACTGTAGCAGAGTTTTTCTTAGCTAAAATTCAGTGGTTAGTCCACACCACGAGCTTTACGGTGAAGGAAAACTTCTACAGGAAGACGTAATATGTATATTGCTTAAGAAACGACGTTGTTCTGCATCTTAAAAGTGTATGTCTGGCGAAAAGTGGGTGTACCTGCTACCGACACACCCTCGTCTACCCCTTTGGGACTCCTGTGGGAAAATCAGATAGCGTGTCATAAACCAATATTTGTATAACTAAATGCGCTATAAACCTGTCAGTGACCCTACGTACAAGCAGATATACTAATTACAGGAAACAGTACCTAAGGCTAAGATAATTGCTTCAGCGTTATAATATGCGCAGTTTTTAGCGTCCTAATCGAGCCCAAATTGGGCCAGGCAAGCCAATTACGTACAGAATTAAGTTGAATTGGAGCGGATAAATGGCATCGTATATGTGGCCGTCAGCTCGAAGGGGCCTTGCTATGGATTTATATTAAATACGTTCATTATCCTCCCGACCCTCCGAGCACTACTCATCATAATCACAAGGACTGCGGTAACCCTCTTAAAAATTGACCCTCATGTTGTAGGTATTTATTATTGTATACTTCAGCGCTTTGAGGTAGGATTTTTAGTAACTTTGTTGTCAATCACATGACCTTATAGTAGAATTTTCGTCTAATTCTTTTACCGACCGTTGTGTTACATCGACATACCATAGACATTTCAACGTTTTAAGTGTAAAACGTTGAAATGTCTATGGTAAAATATGCTGATAAAAAATCTCAATCGTATAACCTTGATAGTGATCAAGGTTATACGATTGAGATTTTTTATCAGCATAGACAATTATGCGATATGACGACAATTTCATTCGCATTTTCCACTTTTTTTTCTTATCATTTCGCGACTATCATTGACTGAAAAATAGGTTTGTTTTCTTTCCTCTTCTGCACACTTTCTTACAGTATTTCTCAGAAGGCGTGATCGATTAAAAATATTTTTCTAACTTACGCAATTGTTGATGTTCATAATCATAAAAAACTTACATTGAAATTGTGAACTCAATCATTGAAAGACAAGCAGTGTTAGCAGTATTACCTGAGGACGTGCACCGCAGACACGCAGTCGCCTCGTACTTGTGTCATTCGTTTTGTTGCGAACGTAATCTAACTTGTACTGAGGACAACACGAGGTCTGCATCCAGATAATGATGTGAAAAACCCTCTCACATCGTCTGTTTCTTTGTTGTTGATGTTCGTGGAAGCGATTCACATATTTCAGGTTGATCTCGACCAGTACTACTTAGGATACTCAGGCTGCATATTTATACAAAATGATTCAAACCATACTACAGTATCAGTAACACGCGAGTGTTAAATACCCTTGGTGTTGCTATCGTCCACAAGCAACCGGAACTGCTTACCATCAAATGGGATGCAGCTTGAATGCAACCTGTTTGATATAAAAAACATATACATAGAAGAGAATCGAATATTCATTTACCGTACCATACCATTTGTGGTAAATAATTATTAAAAAAATCTAAATAAATATCAAAATATTTTATTCAACGTAAGTTCACTGGGAACACTTATTGAACGTCACATCCTTAATATAAACTAAAGCTACCTCGTTTTACGTCAGTGTATCCTCAATGTAACCGAACTTCCTGTGTATGTCAAGCGGGGCAGCCATGTTGCAGTCTGGCACCCGCCGCACGGGTAAGATAGGGCCCGCACAGCCCCGGTGCACAATGTATTATGTCGTAATTCACGGAACGACTAAATTTCGTCTTAGCAAATTGTCTCTACCTCCATATACGAACTACTTTCAAAAGCGCCGGACAAGATATAATACTTAATATAACGCTAACATTGTGACAATTATACCAGTAGGTAAAGAGGTGAACAATATTTAGTCTTCCTGATAATAAGCGATTAGCGTAGTCTTTGGTAGTTGCCACCCTTGTTGGCAAACATGTATTTTTTATCATAAATCTTCATACTTAAAATATATATTGCGGCAACCCTACTCTGCTACTCGCAAGGTCCGTGTTGCAGTAAACGACAGTTAGCTGAAATCCGCTGCGATGCAAGCCAATAGCAGTCAGATTATGTAAATTGGCGATATCATGACCAAACACGCCTTCGATCCAAGGGGGGTATTCCTTCGGTCCATTTGGCAGGTATACACGACGAACCGATGATCAGTTATAGTGTTACTTTTTTAAGAAACCTGTAAAGGAAAGTGAATGACGACATTCAAATTAGTCTCGAATTTATAATCATAGAATACTGTATATATCCGTAGAGGCCAAGAGCAGTGTAGGAAAGCCAAACACCCTGAAGAACTGCCTATATGTAGAAGGAAAAGACGAACATATATGTGTTTAAGAGTAAAACGGCGAGATTCATTGTTAGACAGGTCGGCGTTAGACATATCTGGCGATCTAAGAGATGATCGACTATGGGTAGACATCGTATCTACGCTTACCCTACACTCCGTTTAGTGTTGTATATAAAAACATCAAACTTACAAACACATCTTTATAAAGCATTGCAGACACTTAAACCTTCATCAATAGTTTCTAAGAGGTTGTTAATATAAGATAATCAGCATTGCTATGTAGCGGGCAAAGTTGCTAGGCTTCTTGGCACGTTGCCGCGGCGGGATAACGATTTGGCACAACGTTTTTTTTAGTAGTAGTTAGTTTTTCAACCGTTTTTGTACATAGAGAATATCATGGGATTCTGAGAAAGGTTGGGACATTTGTATTTTACTACGTCCAGTTGCATGGAGGCTTGGATGGTTGAAGTTTTCAGAGAAAATAGCAGTAGAAAAGGCAATTAATATACCCTTGAAGTCACCTTTCCTTCCTTATTGATAGAAGCAATTTGATACCTAAATGGAAAATAAATATTTATAGCAAACACTTTCTCATCGGCGCGTGTCGGACAAAGGGTCCAATTAGTGCCGCGGACAATACGAGGTAACTGGATGATGAATAAATACACGAAACTTCACCACTCAAATATCTCGGGCGTTATTTTACATTTAATTTTGTCCTGCGTTTGCTTTTCCTTATCTAATGCCTTTCATGCGATAATATCTACGTTGTCATTCACACCCAGATATTATGTCTACAAATGTGTAATTTTCACATCAGCTGTCTTCAACTCACTGCTACGTTTAAGCCTTCTCTCCCTCCTTCTCAGCTTTAGAAAGCCTAATAAATTAGGATTCATGATAGCCGTGGTGGCCGAGTGATTTCGCTCGCGAAAAGTTCCATCATAATAATATAATGAAATGCGAATGTTTACAAATAACTAATGAATGGAATTGTATGAAATTTAGCACGACGATAGATTATTACCTGTATTTAGCACGTAGGATATTGGTTATTGCCGAAAAAGTCTACAAAGTAAAATTGTACGCGGGTGGGTAGGAACCGTGTGTCAAAACAAGTTTATTATATTTACTTATTTACTTACTATATCTTTTATATTATCTATACTAATATTATAAAGCTGAAGAGTTTGTTTGTTTGAACGCGCTAATCTCAGGAACTACTGGTTGGAATTTAAAAATTCTTTATGAGTTCATTTCTCTAGGAAGGCTTTAAGCTATATAACATCACGCTACGACCAATAGGAGCGAAGCATAAATGAATAATGTTGCCAGAACGGGAAAAAATATTCCTTTTTGAGAGCTTCCGTTGCGTACGCTGCGTAAACGGTTTAAGTTACGAAAATATCATGTATGAGGGAATTGTTCCTCTTTAAAAGTTCTAAAAAAAAGTATGTAATTACCATAAAAAAGGTTATAGTAAGATTGACTCACTATAACCTTTTTTATGGTAATTAAGTCCGCGATGGACTCCTCGACAACTTTAACCGATTTCAATCAAATTTGCACACCGTGTGCAGTTTGATCCAACTTAAAAGAAAGGATAGCTTACAACACAACTGGACCCGATAGGTGGCGCTGCGATCGTGTTTCAGGAAATATTACTTTTTCACCCGGGCGAAGCTGGGTGGGACAGCTAGTCTTTTATAATGGCCGAGCGAACTATATATTAATTAACTTAATTGCTAGAAAGGTGATGTCACTTGTCACTTGTTATTAAAATACACACATGCAATGGGAATGCAATGGTAGCCAATGAGGTATTATCTATAGAGACGTTATACTCCTTGAATATGAAGTATAAACATGGCAAATTTTATGCCATACCTACATATAGCTACAATACACAACTCACACAACGGAATTAAGCACACAGATGAGATTAAAAGAACACGAAGTATATGAATCCTAGTTGTCAGAAAGGGATAACAGCACAGCCACGTGCCAATATGTCGAGCTCTAAACGTTCTCTCTTTCGCTCTTAAACGTAACGCGCTACTTGCCTCTTTCGCGCGAGTGGCACAGTGGCATCGTCGCAGGAGTTAATTCAGATAAAAATTTAATGTAAAATTTTCGTATTTTTGATAGATAAAACAAATTTACATTACTTACAAATGAAAAGACACATCCTTTTTGTTTTTTTACACTCGTCCAGTATATTTTCTGCAGTTTCTAAGCACCTAAGAAGGCATTTTTCCTAAAAGCTGAATAAGTGCTACGTCGTTGCCAGTCAAGCTGCGACTAAGTTGACTCAAGCCAATTAGCTTGTGTTGAGTTAGCCAAGCCGAGCGCGGTAAGACGTATCTATTCTTTTTTACATCAATGATGGTAGCGCGATTGTGGAATAGTTACAAGGTGAACAGCGCCATCTACCGGCCATCATATAAACTAAATAACAAAAATGTGGGTGGATTGTACATAATATATACACATACTATGATACAACGACCCACAGCTGAGTTTGAATACCTAAATTCGCTCAATATTTAGTTATCTTCATCTGATATTACAAACGTCACCTATGAAAGGTTATATTATATTAAGTACGAGCTGATAAAAAGATGCTCGTAAAATTTACGAGCGTTCATAAAATGGATTTAATATGACTGTACCTATGTACGCGAATACTTTATTATTAAAACCCTTTCTTGGGTAATAAGTATATACTTACCCTGAGCAGCATACACATTGCGATTGAGATCTGCAAATTTAGTTTAAGTGATTTAAGTGTACTGTACAGAGAAATATAATTTCATCAAATACCTACATTGTATATAAATACCAAAACTAGTATTACTTTGTCTATGACAACTAAGAAATTTTGGTGGTGATATCCAGACTTCATCAATATCGAGGTTCATTAGAGAGTAGCTCGCGTAAAGTTGTATTTTATTGGTAGGTAATATTATATTTTGCATGAAAGAGGTACAAGCTTTCTTACAAATACTGTAATTTATTATATTAAGTAGGAATAGAAGGTATTCCAGTTAGACATTCTCTTTTGAAATAACTTTTCTGTGTAGAAAATTATGGACTCATTACTGATCTATGTAGACCAATAAAACATCGCGACTGTCTGCCTTACAGACCCGGAGAGTTGTAAGGCTGCCCACTAGTGCAGCATGTGCGCCGATATATTATTTTATCCACTCGTTTTCTAGTTCAAACCGTAGAACTAAAGTCGGCCACACACTAACTTATAACTTCATATTTTTATAGCAACGTGTCTTAGCTTTGTATACAATAGCGACTTATATATTTTAAGACATCTTATTTTTATTCAATAATGAATACTGCTACCGTTACCCAATGATTGCAACTGAGACTCAGGGCTAGACGAACCCGTAACTTTAAAACGTTGTCTTGAATTAACCTGTAAAGCTCTATAAAATGCAGCTTCAACTACAGAGATGAGACTATTTCGGCATAGATCCTTGCTACGAAAGACTTCAGAACGTTTTCTAATATTCAAGTTCAACACGATACCACAGTTGCGATCGGATAGCCTGTCTAAGGAACACCTACAGCATAATTAGTAAAATTAGGACAATTGCTGAAATATGTAGAATGAAAGGAGGCATATAAAAAATGTAAGAGGACAAAACAACAAACAATAAAGTTATGCATGTACAATCTAACTACGATCCTTCTTAATCTCATTAATAGTTTCTGAAAACATTATTAAACCATATTTCTTACTCCTTTCTTTAAAAGTATTGTTTGCATCTGCATTCTATTAAATCGTCATGAGGATATATACACAACACCAACTTCTAGAAGTCGACTGATTTTCTAACACATGCTTAAAGTATCATTTGTATCAAATATCATGTATATAATAAACAAAGTTCGAAGGATGTTTTCGCAACATATTTTATGATATGCGATAATAATAACATTGTTATGATAACATGTCTTGTCTTGCTATGAAACAAAATATCGTATAGCTACCCATGTGGAAATGCCTTTATTTAATATTACAGTTTCGCCTGACGGCCTTAAAGTAGATGTTCGCAAATTTTATATTGAATTTATAACAGAGAAATATTGTATATTTTGAAGTACCTAAGCTCAACTATTTTGATTTCTTTCTAGGTATTGCTAGCAATTATATTAATATTGTCTGGTCCCTGTTTTCTTCCCAGTATATGTTTTTTATTGTTAGAATTTCAATTACAAGGAAAAATATAACATTGTTATTACCTAGCTATGCCCCGAAGATTCACCCGCGTAAAATTTGATATATTTGTATATATATTATATGTGATAAATTTGGTTTATTTTCTGGCACAACACATATCCTATGTATTAACCCAGCTAATAATGTATCTAGCTTCTATAGTTTTTGTGTGAGGGAGGTGCAAACATCCTCACTCAATGTTTCTTTCATAATTTTGTAGGTTATGTTCTTGTTTGTCTTACATTGTAAGCTAAACAAGCACATACTCCTGGAACCCTGTCTAATGATGAGCGTAGCCAATTTAGGTACTTACGTCTGTAATAAATACTTCTTTTTCTAGTGGATAGTAACATAAGGGGCAATCCTTGTCTCCCTTGTGCCCGGACAGTCTCGTTAAACCACAGGAACTCAACACCATCCAAGATTAGTGCCATATACGATGCCAGCTGCGATCTACTGTATGGTGAAGTTATGATCCTGTCGAGCAACTTGGTGTGAGAGGTTCCTTGAGTCTTATCTTCAAGCGTCCATATGGTTTTTTTATTTATTTAAAGACACACTAACACTATACACATTAAAGTTTATAACAAAACAAAAAACAATTTCTATCAGATTTATACACCTACAAAAGGTGTGTTAAGGCATTAAGTATTTCTAAACATTGAACATCAACTTACGATGTCGCCGTCAATAGTTGATTCCAGTTTGAAATAGGATCAGCATTATATTTAGAAACGTCCCTGAACAAAGGACGTCCCTACACAAGGGACTTTGAATAAGTCTGGTAGTCAACAGACAATTTAAAATTAGAGAATAGGTATTCAAATAAATAGCGTACAACGATGGCATCAGGGCAGAGCCAGAAGCGACGACGGACCAGCGTACTCCTACACTGTATTTCATTATAGGAGTAAATAACATAATACTTTGTTATATCAATAAAACTGGGTCGTGCACTGACTAACGAGACATCCCGAGACATCCTCGTTACACGCCACGCTCCACTGAGCCGCACACTGAGCGAAAATAAAAAGTCACACCGATTCCACTTGCACAGCTTTTTAAAGACAAATGAATATCACTTCAGCCCAAAATGTATACCAAGGCAGGATATTAAACGATTCCCACTGACATTGAGCGAACATTTTATATCTGCCTACTCTCGATCGTAAATACCTACTGTGCTTGTGTTCTGCGAATATGTCATGTATATATGTAGCGTACGCCATTAGGGACTCAACGTGATGATATGTATACATGAGTCAGACGTATCTACAAAGTTCTTTGACAACCCGTTACTACTATACAACGGTAATATTGTCTGGAAGACTCGGTTTAGAACTTCTAGACTAAAGCACACGAGCGTCCTAAAGTTTGGAACTGAATCGTCCACCTAGTGCACACGTTGCTGAACATTTTACGAATCCACATGACGTGTAAGGAAACCTTAATCCACACCTCACCCTCGTCACGAGAGGGCACTTTACTCAGTTCCCGAAGTGTTGATGTGGGTAGTTAACCTGTTAGGTAATTAAGGAATATTTGGAACTCCTTGCTTGGCATAATAAATTAGTGTGATCGGTATATTTATAAGCAGTAGGCCATGTTTATGGTAGAAATTGTGCCCATTGTCATTTAGATCGCAGCGCTTATTCATAATCACTTCATCACACCTTCCCACAGCAATAAGTAATATTTAATCGTACAATTCCCAAACATTGCACAGATGACGCCGCTCAAAAGTTATTGGCAACTACAAATCGCTGAACTTTGGTTCAGTACAATTCATTAGTTGACTACTTTGACAGATGACTACTTATTCCACTCGGCCAGTTACGTTCTATGTACAATACCATAATAATAAATCAAAATTCAAGGAATACTCGTTGAATTTTATAAGTGTAAGCTTATATCTGTACTGTGGATAAACATTCACAGTATAAATATAAGCTTTTATGCAGGTATTCTGTACCTACGTCCGACCTAAATCATCCTTTCAACCCTTAAGCTTTACTATCCATGTTCATGGGGATTGGATTGCTACCGAATTATCGGATTCTCAAAATGCTTTACACTTAATGCGATACGACCGCGGCTATAGTATAGTATAGTTTTTTTTTTTTTTTTATACCACTTGTGTAGCAAACAAGCATGCGGTCCGCCTGATGGTAAGCGGCTACCGCCGCCTATGGACGCTTGCAACACCAGGGGTATCACTAGCGCGTTGCCGACCCTGCAGAAAATAGTATATAGTCGCCTGCAAAGTTCATCATCGTATCATCATACCGAGTCCCTAACAGGGTAGGCAGAGAGTATAGAGCGCCAGTTCTCTCTAGAATTACATACCTCTTTCGCTTCGTCCACATTCATCAGTCTCTTCATACATGCCCGGCAGTTTCGAGTACTCTTGACGTTGCCGTCCTTGAGCGTCCGATCAATTTGATCTAGGTAGTTGGAACGTGGCCTTCCTCTGCCTCTTCTTATACACACTTTTGTTTTGTATATATGTTTCACCAACGTAACATGCCTTTCTTCATCTTTACAATCACGCCCTCATTTACGCCAGTTGATTTGCGAATCTCTTCATTGCGGTTTCGATCTAAGATCGTTACTCTGCACATTTTTCGAAGAGATCGCATCTCAACTGCATTTAAGCTATTTTCATACTTCCTCTCACATACGCAACGCAATTTTCTAATTCAAATTCCAATATAGTTTCGATTAGTTTTTTTAGCTTAAGTACGGTTCTTAATTACATCATAGCTTTACTTCTTCACGCCTTCCCAGACAGGTTCCCCGAAGGGGTAGGCAGGGGTGTGTAGGCAGTACCCGCGCACCAGAGATATATTTTAGGTGGCAGGATTCGAACTTGCAATCTTTGTGTTGCAGGCAACTACTCGAACCATCAGGGGTTGGTTCAAGTAATTACAAGTACGAGTACACTACCTTACTCATGTTTTCCTACACCGTAATAACTTTACGGTAAAGACCAGCAGAAGTAATTCAGACATACCAGCCGAATAAGAGGGTTGTTACACTTTGGGAACTCTTACGGGAAGTAGTGAAGATACAGAAAAAACATTTAATAGTACATTCACTGTATCGACCTACTTGATGTACGCGTGTTTTCATTTAATATCACATGCTCTGCCATCTATTGACAATCCATTGAAACTTTTCACTGCTAGGCAAAGATTACAATGTATGCTGTAACACTACTTATTAAAATACCATTTGAGCTTGGATTCATCTTTATTCAGCTGAATTGAATTTACTGAAGTAACAATAATATAAAGTGTGCTCTTTTCTTTGCGACTTTTATATAATATAAACTTCTTTATTTTATAATTTACATTCTTTATTTTACATTATACAGAATTATGTGAAACTTATTGAATCATTAATTAGAGTATTACCGCCATCTCGTGACTACCATAGTAAAAACATTGATATATGTGTAATTGCTAAAATTTACATTCACTAAGTTTTTATTACACCACACAGGAACTCGAATGTACATATTCAGCTGTCGCAACTACCGCGCAAATATATAAAACAAATTGTTACATTCTGGTGTAGTGTAAAAATTTCCCCCTCCCTCTAGTGCGTTGTAGTTTCACAGTATATCAAAAGATGTCACTATTCGACTTTCAATTCCTACGTATGTTTTGTATTTTATGTTTTTATGTTTAAACTTTTCTAACTAACAATATCACACTGCAAATTTCAATCTGCTGCTTATTTGAAGAAAAGATTCCATGTTACCTAAACTTTGTTCTACCGGTCTATGGTGAACATACTCAACTCTATTGAAAGCCTGTGGTTTAGTTTTGTCTATAGCTGCGCATATGAAAAAAAAGAGCTACTTTGACACTTTGATTTTATTTGTGTAGAAATACATCTCGAGCTACGCCGGCAGACAATTTATTTCAATTAACATGAATAAGCTCACCGGAGGAGCTGTGTGCTATCGCTGACTATAAAGTAATACTTGTACATTCTTAAACCTTAAAGAGAATACCTACAACGTGTGCTGTGTAGCGAATAATGATTTGAGTTGTAACGACAGTGACGTCTAGTTATTCAACCTTGGATATTATGGGTACGAGAAAAAGTGTATTTTGAAAATATACCCAGTGTTTTCTTGTACTAAGCGTCTGTGAGGTAATTATTGCCTGTGCGGTGGCTTTGTTCGACGTGGTGGTTGTCACTCGGTGTAAATGTCGGGCGGAAGAAGCATCGACAAGGAGCGAAAGTCGCCCAGGGAAAGCGGAGAAGATTCGGAGGATGAAAGCGAGATCCTGGAAGAGAGCCCCTGCGGGCGCTGGCTGAAGCGCCGCGAGGAGGTAAGGCAGGCCTGCTTTCGTATCAATCGAGTCCCATGTCTCATAGTTAACTTACTGCTACTGGTGCGCTCGAAACAATGATCGCCGTCAGCTGATCCACAAAGTGTTTAACCTTGTAGATGCATAATAAATGAGACGCAGTTTGGTGTGAACCTATATATTTCATCATTAGGAAATTCTATTAATTATGTGAAGCAATGTTTTATCACTAAAAACATTCTTGTAGAGGTAACTGCTTACAACACCATATTTAACTGTGAGTATGGAAGACCTTAAATGAAATTAAATAATCATTCTAAGTTGTGGATGATGTAGTACACAATCACTTCAATTGCAACATGTTTGCAACTTGTTGTCTAACTACCTCTGAATCGACCTGCTAACATGTATATTTTTTTTTCTTAATTAATTACAAAAGTAAATTTCTATAGCCAATTGTATATACATTAAGTAAATAATATTAAAATATTGTCCGGATGACATAAAAAAGTGGCAAGTTTACTTGCTTTGTAATTTACTTATTCCATCTAACTCTATACTTCATAGTATCTTATAATTTTATTGAAGTATTTTGTGTTCTGATATCTTCAGAATTAAATATTTATTTATTATTATTCTCTAAGTGGTCTGTAATTCTAGAGGGAACTGCTCCACACTTTCTACCCAGTTAGGGACTTGGCCTGATGATATGTTTCATTCTCAAATATGTGAGTACCTACTCTTATGCAACCTACAATTTGTTTAAACACCTATAAACAAATAAATGCACAACTCCAGCAAAAACTCCGCTAGATTCTAAACCTGCAAACTAAGACTTTCCCCATCAATTGTTTGGCCATAAACATACAAATATGTAATTTAACTACAAATTACACAGTATATATTTATACAACAAGAGTGGCAAACAAGCGTACGGCCTACCTGATGGGAAACGGTTACCGTAGCCTATTTACGCTCACGATACCGAAGTATCACTTGCGTGTTGCCACTCTGTGTTCGGAGTATTATAGTGTGTTGGCAGCATAAGGTTTAATCCCTCTGCTTCCAACACATTGTAACAATCCTCCCCCCTCCCCAAGGAGCTCATTACTGGAAACCTTATTCACCACGTAGGAACACAACACAATAAACTGTGCTATTTGGCTACGGACTTCTATAAGGTGGAGGTCCTGCCCCAGTCGGGCAGCTCCAAATTCGAACGGGAAACCCGTTATGCCCTACCTCTCTTAATATTTTATATTCGTATAACAATATTTTGATCTTAGTAAAAACAAAATGGAAACAATTTTTTGCATCTGCCTGCAATCTCATATGCAATTTATATCTATATCTGATATCCATAAAAAATTATGCTTTAAATTCTGTATTAACTAGGTAGATAATAAAATTTGTGTTACTACAATAAAAATTCATATTTAAAAATAATTATTTATTTATTTAGGGTTTCGAACAAGAAATACACAAAACTTTCTTAACAACTATGATATAAAGAATTTTTTGTGATTCCTCAATTACAGGAAACCACAGCATGCATGAAAAACCTTAAAGCTAAAAACATAAATTTAAACAAAAGGTGTTCGTATAGTAGTTCGTATTATTTTATGTATGTGTAATTATCGCACAAACTGACAATGAATAAAAATGGAACCTAAAGTTTTCAGATACTCCACACTTAACTCTCTGTTTCTTCTAAAATAAAACCGTAAGCATCTATAGAATTATATACTATTGAAAGCGGTTAGTCAGTCATAGTGAAAACTGACCATAATCGGTCGAGGATAAAGCATTCATTGAAGATTATAGTCACAACATGTTATACATCATTAGCTGTACCTGAGCACTTCATGCTTGTTTTGGTATTATTTTAGAATATGATGTTCTTAGTGTTATGCAAGTCTAATAAAGGAAACTATTAAAAGTAATTAAGTATATGACTAATAAACATTGCTGCCATACATTCATGTAAGCTGTCTGTCCAATTTATTATATTAAAATACTAATGCACAGTACCTCACCTCTCTCTTCAGTCCTAGCTTTTACCTACTGAAACAAGTGAAAGTGTGTAATGTACTGCACACAGGGCGATGACCCAGTGTCTAATACTTAAAGATATTAGCTAAATTTGTTGCAGGCCTGTACTTGTTGACTAGCCATGGAACAATCACACTGGTGAGAGTTGATTGTGTAACTCATGTCTGCCTGTGTCAGATACATTTTAAAATCACACTGGTACTTATGTAGGTACACAAAAACAAACTGATCCATGCCATATATTTGAGTAATTAACAAAAGTATGCATGATTCACAGACTCTAGTCATTGATCTCTTATCAATATGACTAATATATTGATATAGTTATCAAAATATATCTGTTTCAATGGGGAATATATCTCATATGAAAAGTTATTGTTACTATATACTATAAATACTATGTATATATATAGCTATATAAAAACGTATACAAATAGTATGCGTTTTTCGTTTCCCTTTAATTAAGCCGCACATTTTTCACAAACAATCAATCACTAACCTAGTTACTAACCTCAATAGTGACTAAGTATCAGCCATGACATCAATTCTGCTTCTCTACTTTGAAACTGATTAATATTCTAACTAGTTGGCTTGATGACTTGCCTATTGATTTTATGTACTTTTTATACTCTAGAGGTACAGCACCTGATAGTAAGTGGTAACGTAGCCTGCAGGCGCTCGCAATACTCAGGATATCAGCTGGAGTAGTTGTGATAGCTGTGCATTAGGTAATGGCTGCTGGCAGAACCATTCTTTGTGGAATTCTGAAATCCTTTCTAACCGCGAGAACACAACCCCTTGCTTGTTTGTCTTGTTGCTACCTCAAGCGACTCAAGTTATGCGACGGAGGGTCTTAAAGCTGTACATATCCCTGACCTGATCATATATTTTCTGTTATTTCAACACTACTTATTGGCAGGACACGCTAAGCCACCTGCAAGCGCCCAATGCTTATGTTTGTAGCGGCGTCACTCTTGTGACCGTTGATGTTAAGCATGACACTAGAGTCAATTAAACAGTGGTTACTTAGGTCTACTTTCCCCGAGGCGCGCCGGTCAACGACCGAGTCTGCGATTCGGGGCTTGCGCAACTCAAATCACTGTCGCTTTCTAGGCCTAAGTTCCAGCCGTGATGTTCAATTAAAATGTTAAGTATGTAGCTGATAAACTGAATTTGTGGCATATAGAGGAAAAAGGGCAAGCTTTATGCAAATTGCACGTATCATTTATATAGCATAGGATTTGACATTAAGTGATTTTAAGCGGTGCCGGCCGATGTACAATAAAATGATCTCGTTTTGGGGGCTCTGTAGGTGCTCGCGCCCATCTTTCACACGTTATTCGCAGTGTTCCACGCATCGGCCACACTACACACAACACGCACTAGGACTGTTCAATTATACCTCAACCAATAGAAGAAACAAAAATAGCACCTTATTCCTGTATGAAACAGTAGGAGCTACCTACATCGACGTCACAAGATTTCGCGACCCGCGCTGTACAATAACTATGTACCTACCTTCATTCGTGTTTGGTTTTAACATTAAGCCGCCAGTTATCGATAAACCCGCTATTCTCGGACACGCATCTTCCGAGAACATTGTATGTAACCTGTTTAAGCAAGGAACGTAGTATGTACTTACTATCCAACCTCATCGGTTTGTTAATCCACATTGCATAATACAATCTGATAAGCAAACAGAATCTCTATTATATTGATTAAACAAATAAATAGAAAATTAACCGTTATCATAAAGATATTGCATGAATTTGCTACGATAAAGATGTAAGGACCTATATGTATAGGTGAAAGTCGATAAGGATACAATCACGAGGCGAGTGTGTGCTGGCTGCTTACCTAAATACTAAGTTACCGTCGTAATTCAAGTAATATTGGCATCTGTATGTACGCTTTGACCAACGCTTTCTCAGAAATTGTGAATCGAAGGAAAAACGTGTAAGGACAGTTTTTGTAAATACATAATGCATGTCTTACTTCCTACAATTTTGTGCTGAGCTAACTTACCTATGTTGAAAATAACCGTTTCGAAAAAACAAACAATACCCGGGAAATACGCAAAAGTAAACACTTTTTGGGATCGATGGGAACTTTTCACAATTTTATCATAATGGTGTCCCAAAAGTCCATGTAGCTTTTCAGCATCTTTTGTGCAAAGATGATTAACAATTTGAACGGTCTATAATATTCATGTCCTTTGCACCCGTGGCACCCCAAACAGATGAGCACCTAATGATTCCCAGTGTTTAGCCATTGTAACCAAATGTGTGTACGCTATGTGTGTGGCATTATTGTAGTCTACGTGTCCTGTCGCCACATCTCACCAACAGTACCTTTTGTTCCACCGACCACCGCCGTTGTTGCTGATATCAAAAGAATTGTAATTTGCGCCAACTACTCAAGATCTCTTGAAATGTCGTAAACATTATTTAATTGACTGTTAACACCCATTTATGTGTACTGTTTATGTACTTAAGCAAGTACTACACAAGTTTACTACAGTACTCTTGCACACAGTATGACCTTCTGCTAGCACATTCCTTGAGGAGTTTGAAAACAGGAACGATACTATCTGGCTGCGATCTTCTCAGTGTGGAGATATTTCCCCAATCGGGTAACTTGAATTGTAACCGGGCTGTTTTAGCAGCATCCGGGGAGCGTGTGCAGAGTATTGAGGATCAAAACGTAACTGAATCTATCGTCTAATAAAACCGCTAAGAGTCAACATTGATTCTTATTGTATTAAGTGTATGTAACACTAGTGCCGCGGCATCTGGCTGGACACCGCAGTACATTACTAATGTAAAATTTCAAGGAACCTGTCTTTTGAACAATGTCGGCAATGAGTGTTCAAACTCGGATACTATTCCCGTAACGACCTCCAGACCAGCTGACAGAGGTCGAGCGATGTCCAAGCTTTCGTCAAATGATTTTTTCGCCACTTTGACTCGTTCAATGTCGTATTCATTATGAACATAACTATAAGTACAAATATAATATACATTATTTAAATATCGGGGCTTTTCGATAACATATTACGCCACTTAGCAAATCCCCATATTAATAAAGTCCGAAAATAAAAGTCTTGCCTTGCTCGTCTTTGCTTGTGGACCAATTAAAACAGATTGCTTCTTAATTATTAGGTATAATAGTGTAGTTTTTATGTGTATTAGATAGTAACTAGAGTTATTTCTCGTACACTTTATGTGGACAAAGCGGAACCGGCCGAATCAGTATTTTCTTGTCTCAACTTTTTGCCTCCATACACGTATACACTGCCGTGAGCGTTAATACCGGGTGATAGATGTTAAACTTTGATTTAGCAGCTGTACTTACAATTTGGCTGGACGCAACGTACTTTCTTCAATGGGTCAGCGGCACAGTTATTAAACTGTACGCTATTTTTTTATCAGATTTTTGTTAGAAAGTGAAAACTACTCCAAAGTATTAGCGATCCAGACAAGCACGTTATAACACACATGAGAGAAAGTGGCTTAGTTGTTGCTGGGAACTTGTGGGATGGGCATGTATGCACTACCTCACTACCACTATCCCATACACTCCTGAGTATATTATTTTAAAAAATCTCTTATAAAATGTTTAATTCGTTAGTTAATTGTTTCCAAATATAGCCCGCTTTGTTTGCCGTAGGTAAGCTCCTTTGGAGCGGTCGCCCCAGTGCTGCAGATGTGGGATGTAGACCACACTTTATTTTCAAACCAATAGTAGGTATGATCGTACACACTTTGAAATTTTTATTCAATGTGTTGTTGAGTTTTGAAAACTAGAGCTACCACCATAATAAATGTAATCTAAAGTCATTAAGCGGTTTAGACCTATGACCTAACAGACAGACATACACACCTGCATTTTTAATATTAGTCTAGACGGTGATTTGACAATCCTTCAAATTAGGCACTGTTCCGTACCAGAACCAGTGCACCACTCGCCTGCCTTGCATATACCAGTCACTTGTTATTTCAATTCGACTTTATTTGGCTATGCGTGTACTTAAATAATAATGGGACGCTATAATATACACGTATTTAATATTGTTATGGACGGTAACCGGGTAAAACTCCAATGAAAAATGGAATCCAAAATGAGCATCCCATTAGTCCAAAGCGTTTTCGGAGGCTTAAAGAGAATTATATTGAACCGTTGTTGTAACAAAATTGGATTAGACTAGCAGTGTGGTATAATTCAGACAGTTGCGATATATTTATACTTAAATACTGAACTGAACCTTTCGTTGGCAATATGTGCCACACACAAAAGGTTTTTATCTACTGGACTGGGCTGAACTGATACTGTGCTGGGGAAATTATCTTTTTCTGGCGATATAATGTGTTTCATGTATACATACTCCCGGCTAACAAATGTAACGCCAGTGGATTCAATTCAGCGTCAACACTTATAATGGCCAATGTATTGCTGATATCCTATCGTAATAACTGGCTATTGGAGCGGGGCTATCGGCCCGAAGTCGGATAAACAAAGAGCCGAGCCGACCTCACACGGGGCGACTTATTCGATCCAATCCCTGATGGGAATGTCCACATTACGCGAATATTGTACACCGAAGAATTGTGAGGAGATTATTACAACTCGACAACCTATGGTGTTTGGGGACCGGATTAATGATACCTTCATAAAGCGTAATACGATGATAGTGGTGTGTAGTGACACAGGTTACCTTGGAACTGGGCCGCCATTCCAGGATCCATTGAAACCGACGAGCTGTGATCATCACTTGGTTACATACAGGCTCAACATTATGATGACGGTTTTATTATGTGTTTATTTATTTAGGGCAACTAGTATAGTTGACAACAAAGACAAGCTTACAACTAGATGTTTCTTAAACATTGAGTGTTAATCGTTGTCGCATATATAAATTGCTTGCCATACCGCGCTACATAATGTGATCTACTCAAGTTTTGTCTACTTGCCCTTTTTCTCCCTACCTAGTATAACGAAGTTGCCTTCCGCCTTTGCACGCCTAGATCTTTTAAACTGCCCAACGGATTCTAATGTAGGTTTCAAGGGTTATATGTATGTATCGTTAAATGAGCATATACATTTCTGATTTAGGCGTTGTCAATAAGAGTTTTGATTGTAATACATTTAGCATTGGTTTGTGACTAGTGAAGGTTGTGTGTGGAACATAATGGTGCGCAAGTTGTTGTATACAAGCTCTTTAGAGGTACCTTCTATGAGTTTCTTGCAATAGAAAATATCGTACTGTTCAATTGAACTTTACGGTATATTTAACTAGAACTCATTCATAGGTACTATAGTCCGCGCGGAACTAGTTGGCCGCGCATTAGGTATGTGAGCAGTGGGACGGAGAGGCTAAAGTGTCATATCCCGAGATAAGTCATCACTGTCTATAATATCCTGTGCGGTTCGACACTACGACAACCCGCTGGCTCACCCACGTTCCTACTTGAGACGCGGCGAACTAGTTCCTTACGGACTATAATATCATGTGTCTGTTTATATTTATTATATAACTAATCCCCAATCTGTCAGTGTGTCCACTGACATTTAAAACCAGCTGTTCACAGTCCGTCGCGACCGCTACTTGATATCATTGTTTGCGACTTGTCGATGTCGACACCTAGTCAATCACAGTGGGTAGTACCTACCTACTGCGACCGCTATACTTAATTCTGGGGGAAAATACCACTCGAAACGTATATTAATTACACCAATTATGTTGACTGAATCATATGTATGGCTACTTGAATAGAATCAAGACTGCGTCCATCACTGGCTCAGCACAGATAATAGGGCAGTGCCTACCTAAGTTATCCGTAACTAGGAAGTCGATTCGTAATTACATCAAAGTACATATTTTAATTATTAATGAGAATAAGTACTTTCTCCAGAACAAGGTCTTAGTTATTATGTTTAGTCTGCGTCTATGGTCGTGCCCGCCAGACGTTCCGCAGACGAGAGAAAGGAAGGTTGAGTCAGTAGTCAGCGGCACGCACCGAGGGCAACGGTCTGGGCCCCACTCGCGCCAGTCATGGGGTCACGTGCCTGTAGAGGCTGCACCAGTGTCTTTAACTGAAAACATATTCACGTACACGCCTATATACTAGCCCTGCCCCATGGCATCATATGCGTAAAATTATAATGGCAGGTTTTGTTTTTCTGTCTTAAAATATATCCCATGTCTGTACCACATTGCATCCAATTTAGTTCAGTAGTTCTTGCGTGAAAGAGGAAGAAAAATAAATACATCTTTCGCATTTATAACATTAATTTAGTTGAAAGTGGGCGAATATACGTGTGTTTCTCACGGGGTAGGCAGAGAGAGTAAAGCATAGTACCCTTGTAATAATAAATATATAATATATTCAGTGACGTATTGTTGAGTAATGTAGCCTTTACAAAGATAAATATTGTAATTCCTTTTTTGTTACGGGAACTCCTGAGATCTTTAATTAAAATATATGCTATGGTGAGCTATGTATATATCACTCTAGCATTGTATGTCTTCCACCTCTAGATACACATATAAAATACATATATATTATAACATACGTACTTCCTTGGAACGTGCACTCCGGATAACCTCGAGTGACATACAATCATGACATACTATGATATTTGATTTATACAAGTTATAGGTATGTAAGTCCAGAGAGAACTGGCGATCTATTCCCTCTGCCTACCCCGTTAGGGACTCGGCGTGATGATATGTATGTATGTATGTTTAATACTA
>JACCPG010010256.1:0-39433 GCA_016069955.1 Drepana arcuata | reverse complement strand
ATAATATACAATAATATATCCTCACGCCTTCCCACAAGGGTCCCCGAAGGGGTAGGCAGAGGTGTATAGGTAATGCCCACACACCCACTTTCCGCCAGAGGTATATTAGGTGCCACCGTGACAGATGGCGAGTCCATCGCCGTTACTCAAGCACGACTATACATACGCCTTTGGAATTTCTTCTCAGACGTATGCAGGTTTCCTCACGATGTTTTCCTTCACCGTAAAGCTCGTGGTGTGACTAATCACTGTACTTAAGTTCAGAAAAACTCATTGGTACAGTCGGGATTCGAACTTGCGACCTTTGCGTCGCAGGCAACTGCTCGAACCACTCGGCCACCACGGCTCCTGGTTCTATACATTTTAAATATAACTAGAGAGACTTGGCGATCTATACTCTCTCTAACTCTAACAATAGTTTCTAATTGTATCTTATTAACGTTAGTTATTACATACATACATACCTATGTATGACGCCTAGTTCTCACGTTGACGTAAACGTACGTAGGTAGTAGTACAAGAAGTACCTACTCAACGTGAAGTAGGTAATATCCTCACGCTTTCCCACAAGGGTCCCCGAAGGGGTAGGCAGAGGTGTATAGGTAGTACCCACTTTCCGCCAGAGGTATATTAGGTACAAGAAGTAAAGTGCCAGTATTTTGTAAACCTACAGACTTCTTCGTTTCATCAACAATGTTTCTATAAACATGTTCGCCGGTATCTACCTTTGACAGCTTATTACGTCACATCAAATAATTTCCAAAAAAAATTACAAATTTGCTTTTCATTGGACTTTCATGTTGTTAGGGAAATTATGGCAACGGCATTCAAGCTTTCATGCGATAGGTGGGGATCAGAGGAAGTAAAGAAGAATAATCATTTATTTTCATACAAAAATAACTCCCAATAACGTTGTTTTTTTATATTATTACGTAATAATGATGTGATGGATTTGCGTCATAAGATTCTTCAAACGTAACGAGTACGTGGGAGATAGTGTGGGCGAATATCATATTGCTGACGAGCCGTTAGCAAATAGGATGTGATGGTTCAGATATCTGAATAGAATCTGACTGTATCGTTATGCTGGCGCTGCAACTGCTCAGCCAGGAAAACCAAATTAAAAAAAACTGATTACAATATCCACTCACGCCTTGCGCCACGCGAGTTGAAAAATCTGGAAGGACTCCTGGAGGATAAAGGGAGAATATACGTATCCAGGACTTATTTATCACATCCAGTTTTTCATATGCTCTACTACTGAGTGACGATACGCTTTCTGTTAATCATTATTCCTACCCCTGGTGTTACGAGGGGCCACAGGCGGCGGTAACCGCTTAACATAACAAATTGAACATTGAACATTGACAAAACTGAAATAAACTACTTTTTACTTAATAAAAATCGGAAATGTATGCTTACAAATCTTAGAGACTGACTGACTGAAAACAATTTCGGAAGACAATTCTAAGCAATTCAAGCCAAGTTAACTTAACCTTTTAAGATTTCAATGAAATAAAAGGTTATATAACATACTTTGAGTGGAAGTACGAATCACGACGATAAAATATAATCCACGGCTTAAGGAAAGTTTATGGGTCCATGTGATAGCCGTCATGGCCTGGAATTACTCGGATTCTAGAAAATGTAATTCGTTGAATAATTATAATTGAATTATCTCACTTTTGAAGTCGAAGTAGCTTGCATCTATTCATAAATAAATTTCCATGATACACAAAATCGTTAAATTTGAATGTATAGCTTCCTTAGATATAGACAGCGTTTGCCGCTTAAAAATAAATTAAGCTATCGTTGTGCCGACCCACCCCCGACCAATAAGCCGTAATGAAAGTCCTTCCGTAGTCTAAAAGACAGTGTACCAAACCGGTATCTATCTCAATTTTTTATAAAAAAAACTGAATTTAACATCGTGTTTTTTTTAATTCTATGTATAAATCGTCGTTTTCATAATATCAATATGTACGATGCGCAACAAGTAGTTATTAAATATGTCAAAGCTCTCGTATGTCCAGTATTGTAGGTCGGCATAAGATATTAGCTAAATAACAACAATATTTTATCTATATTTTGACTATGTAATATCGAAACTTTCAGATATTTAAAAAATAAAGCCGACTAACTTCTGCCTTGGGATTTTAGAATATTAAGGAAAACCTTAAAGGTTATTAGTATAACTTTATTTGCAAATGGGCTGACTTGAGAAGACGGCAAGCGGCCCAATACACTGACACTGGTTCTTCGCTGCTTCCACTTTAGGACTATTTCTTCTCCTTTCAGACCCATTTGTATAGTTAATATTGTTAACATATGAATACATTAGTGCAAAAAACTGTTTACATACAACATATCACTGATGGAATGTGGGTGTATGAGTATTACCTATTGTCTACGCCGCATCCCTCTACGGCCAGCAACACTGACTTCATTCAAATTCCATCTGTCAACCCTATACATCTCTGCTACTCCTTCGGGGACTCTTGTGGGAAGGCGTGAGGATATATTATCATCAGACCCAGTCTCTCTTGAGCTAAGTAGAGCGCCACTTCAAGAGTAAAGGGCCGAAGTCGCTTCATAATATTATAAACGTACATGTTTTAAGCTGCGGCTACTTGTTACTTGTGGTTACTTGCTACGAGAGTGAGTTTTTAGGCTAAAAGCCTGCCTTTGTTGACATAACAAGCCTCCTGATCAATCAAATTAAACCGTATTAAAAGTTTTTGTTCATCCAAAAAATCTCTTAGTTAGCTTAGACATGCAGTATATTATTAAGATTTAAAGGAAGCGCGTCCTTACAGTCCACTCCTTAATTCTACGAAAGGCCTTGAAGAAACGACTTTATTTTCCGATTAGAATATTGTACAGGGATAGAGTTATTCAGTTGCGAGCTACGGTCTACAAACTTACGGGTATTCTTTACATTCAAATTTCTCTGAACTATCACGGTTTTCAGAGATACGATTCTGTGACCGAATCGAAACTAGGAAATATAGGACGGAGTTCTTGAGAAGACTGGCGCTTTACTTTCTCTGCCTACCGTGAGTTATACGACGAGATGATAATTCTTATATAAATCAATAAGTTGTATCGCTTTTTCCATCAGATTATCTCGTGAGAAGTATAATTAAAAATATGATAATAATTTGTTGCTCGAATGATTACTCAAAACTGCCTTTTTATGGTACCTAATGAAAATTATTAGTGGTTAGTAATACATCTGTCTTTTCTAAATACGATTAACTAACTTCAACTTATTACATAGCCTGGCTAATTGTGTTACGACATGTTCTTAACACCACTAACAAATACAAAAACCACTAATCAATTGAACACGTACCTACCTTATTAAAATTTTGACTGAATAATATCCGAATAGGGCGCAAAAGAGACGCGCTTAATTCAATTGTAGCTCCGGCCCTTTTCAATATTATCGTCGCTTCTTCGATATCTGATATATAGATATATACATTTATTGTACTATATCGAGTATCGATATTTTTACCAATGAGGTTCGTAAGCCTTGCTATGAGACTTGTAAACTTAGCTACGAGCTTCGTAGCTTGTAATACGCTGTTTTGTACATCTTGCTATAATAATCAGCTTTGTAATAACAATCTGATTAAAGAGTAAAAAAAAATATTTATTATATATTTATTCAACAAGTATAGAGACTTAATCTAAGAAAATGGCTTAATGAAATGTCACGTAGCTGGTGGTCTACATGAGAATTTCCAGAGGTAGTCTGACGCTTAACACTCATATGTCACCTGGGATATATTAAGGTGCCAATCCGACAGATGGCAAGGCTCTGTTCTTTATATACTGGTTCTTGTTTCGGGCGTGGGTGAATTTTCGTTTTCCTTCACAATAAAGCTCGCTGTGTGATGATAATGGATTTAGAAATATTTTTACCTGCAATCTTAACCGAGTGACAACTGAAATTAATCAGGTACCATGACTTATCTGCGTGTATCCTTGTTATACAGTTAATATAAAATTTTTATGTTCAATATTTACTTCGATTATAAGGGTTCCGAAGGGGTTGGTAGAAATGTGTAGAAGTGAATGTGGTAAGTATAATAATGATAATCTAGAGAGATCTGGCGCTCCTTTCCCTGCCTACTCCGTTAGAGAATTGGCGAGATGATATGTATGTATGTGTTTGTAAAGTGATCTTGATTCGACTTGACAAAGGAAAATTATATTCACTTAAATCTATTCTCAGAACAACAATCCAAGCAAAAAATCCTCTAGTATTTTCCAATTACTGCGTTTAAAGAGGGTTTTTCTTTTTTCATGTTCCTTTATTCAGAATAGTATAAGACCTGCTTTCTCCCGAGATATATTTAGGTGCCGAGGTAGCAAATGGCAAGTCCATCGCCATTACTCAAACACGACCGTATGTACGTCTTGGAGTTGGTTCAGAACCGATGTAGGTTTCTCGTCGTAGACTACAAATTTACTATTTGTAGAACTACTTAAGCGACGCCATGTCACGACCATGTATCCTCAATAATAATGATAATTACTATGTTTATTCTAGAATACATAGTAATATATATTTGCAGCGTCCGTGTTTTAAGTACATTCGTATAAAGTATCACAATTGTAGCGATTACTTAAACAAAATAGTCAGTAAAACTGCTACTTTAACAATAGCTGTAGTTCGCATTCTAACCCCGTCATTTTGATGTTATACGACATCGCCTTAAGCAAATCCTTAGTACGGTTTAATTAAGTGAAGCAATTATGTCAATCCGTTGTATCGATTTGATTCTCCAAGCGACTTACGAAAGGGGATTAAGAGGAACTTGTGTGTTTAATTATGTACATACATACATATCATCACGCCGAGTCCCTAACGGGGAAGGCAGAGAGTGTAGAGCGCCAGTTCTCTCTAGACTTACATACCACTTTCGCTTCGTCTACATTCATCAGTCTCTTCATACATGCCCGTCGGTTTCGAGTACTCTTGATGTTCCCGTCCTTGCTCGTCCGATCAATTTGATTCAGGTAGAAAGAATGTGGTCTTCCTCTGCCTCTTCTTGCATACACTTTTGCTTTTTATATCTTTTTCATCAATCTTTCTTCACTCATCCTTTCCATATGTTCAAACCAGCATAACATGCCTTTTTTCATCTTTACAATCACACCCAGTTGATTTGCGAATCTCTATATTGCGAATTCGATCTGAGATCGTTACTCCGCACATTTTTCGAAGAGATCGCATCTCAACTGCATATAAGCTATTTTCATATTTTCTCTGACATACCCAGGATTCGCTGCCATACAATAAAGTAGGCCCCAATATCGGGTTATGGACAGCAACTCGAGCATTCTTGCTGAGACTTTCGCTGCCCATCAACGCCGACTTATGCCGTTTAATTATGTGAAAATACTATATCTTCTAAGATCTTATTATATAAATACTTTATACTCTCTGCCTACCCCGTTAGAGAATCGGCGTGATGATATGTATGATGTGTGTATTGAATAAATTGTGTATTATCTTATTATAGTGAAAGAAATAGTAAAACGTATATTATCCTACATTCTTTTGAAGTTTGCTTGGCCTTATGCAATCAGTAGTACATTGTTGATGTCGGTCGTTGTTCCAAAATTAATATGAAAGTTTTTAAATATATACTTGTATATCATTAACGTGCGTCTAGGGAGTACTAATTACTCAGCATCGTAGGATATATCCATGTATTTTCTGAACATGCTGTGTGGGTTGGTTAAACTAGAGCTTTAGGGTGAAGGAGAACTGCATCCTGCATTCGTTTGAAATTCGAGGATGTCTATAAAGTCATGCTTTAGAAACGGTGAAGGACACGCCATCTTTCACGTCGGGACCAAAAATATCTCCAACCAGAAAAAGGTTTAACAAAACAAGTCTGCTTACTCTTTATGAGACTCTTGTATGAAAACGTGAAGCTTCACATTATATATATATATATATATATATAGATATATAAATTTTATACACAGTACATCATCATGATATCACGTCAACTCCCACATATAGTAAGTAGATAGAGTAAATTGCAAGTTCTCTCTAGACCGACAAAGTATATGTGCAATAAATACATAGCAATGAAATATATATTTACTCTTAATGCACATGCTGCTAGCCCGTGAGCTGAAATGATCTCAGTAATTTTAAAACAAATTAAATATTGAACTCGAATGAATTGTTGTGCATTGATCCATTATTGTACGTATTTCAAAGCCACTACGATGCATTGTTGCGTCGAACATAAATGTCAACACTGGGATAAGCGGCTTAGCGGCATTCTGTCCTCGTTCCGCAGATATATCCGCACAGTCGAGGATTCCGTCATACCACTGTAAAAATACAAACAGTTCGACAAAAGACGCAACAAGTATGTAGAGATTGATGAATGCGGATGAAGATAGATGATCTGTACATTTTGAGTCAAATGGTGCTTTAGTATCACATCCTAATAAGAAAAGGACTCAGTATGATGAACATGCAATTTTTTTTTTTATGCGAGTGTTTTTTTATGTTTTGAGTGAATACGAAAAGCTATTTCTGCATACACACTTTTGTAAATTTATTTCAGGATATCCTACTACACCTATTAGTGTCGTAAACCAAATTCATGAATTATAGTCTTACAATGTAATATATCTTGGAACAATTTCATGTCAATTTTAAAGAAACAATAAATGTAACAACACTTTAATTCTTCACAAAATATCTGCCCTCAGCGACGATCGTTCTTAGATATTACATCTTGGAACAATTCCATGACAATTTTAAAGAAACAAGAAATGTAACCAAATCGAAGAACATTTTTATTCTTCGCAAAATAACTGCCCTCGGCGACGATCGTGCTTGAGATTTAAGCTTCGATCACAAGACTATACTATCTAGTAGACGTGAATATTACATAACGGATAATTTTAGGTTTTTTGTTGCATAATAAGTTAAGACACGTTAGTTTTAAGTATGTTTCCAATTTTCAACAACTAAACTTTTCTCAGATTTTTGTTTGTGTTACTGTATAAGCGTCAAGCTGTAATGTTTATTTTTTGTCCAACAGGTACAACTACATAGACCAGCTGAACGAATCCACAATACTCCAACAACGCCAGAAATGGCAAGGTAAATTATTTATATTCATTTATAGTACAGGTTGTGTCAGGTCGACACCATCATATCGCACCCCCCTGGAAGAAAGCAGCAAGTGCACTTTGCGGTTTTTTTTATTCCAGGAATGGTGCGATATCTAGGGCTTGTTTAAAATCAACTTTTTAAAAGTTCGTTCAGTCGTACTTAACCATTTATTTATAACTAGCTGTACCTTGTAGTTATCCCCGCACAAAACCGACCATTGTTCCGTCCTCGCCGGCGAGGCTCGACGCGAATAAGCCGTAACGTTCCCCCCAGACTCTCGCAAGTGCCGGCCCGAGCCGAGCCAGTAGCGCAAATCCCCTCCCCAAATAACTAAAAATAATAATAGTAAAATACCAGACCAGCCCAGCTCTCTTGCTCGCGAACCAGCAACGCCCTAAGCCGAGGTCCGAACCCCACAGGGGGTGCCCTTAGCTGTGTTGCTTAGTATGTAAGTGCCTGGCTGGAGGCCTAGATCTCGCCTTTGTCCGGTCAAGTTCCCGGAACTCACGCTACGAGAGAAAATACAAAAAAAAAAAAAGTAGTTATCCCCGTGTAAAATTTAGATTTTGTTGGTAGTTTTATGGATTGTATGGTATGGCCTTAGGTGTTTCTTTGAACAAAATACGCTCCAGCATTCTTGATAACAAAAGCCTTGATCCAGCGATGCGTTAAAGATAAAGATTACTCACATAATGTTTTATGGAATACCTACATACGTATATTAGCAGGTCCTATGAAATACAGACAATGACGACTTGTTTCTTACCATGCTAAACCAAGATCAAATGTTCCAAACATTGAATTGAACCCGAAGTGTATACGACACAATGAATAAAACTCGTTCTACGCTATGCTGAAGTTGAAAAGTTGAACAGACGTTTCAATCAATGTTAGAATTTTATAAATTCACGTCTCTTTAGAATATTCGATAAGTTCGTACAAGTAGGTATTTAGCTTCTTATGAAATAAAATGAGAAAGTTGAGGAATGAGATGAACGTACGCTTACAGGCACCCATTCTTCTTATCCCCTTTATGTATTTTTTTTTAATTCCTATCTCTTATGGTAGTTAATCAGCATATATTCATTATATTTCCCTTGAGATATTCCAGTATATTGATATATAGCTACAAAAAAATAATATCTTGACATATTGCATAAAATATCACATCGAGTCTTGGTGGCGTAATGGTTTAGTAATCGCCTACGAAACACAAGACAGTAGGGTCAAACAACGGCGGTCTCTATAAACACCACATTTCAAAAGAAATTCAATGACATAGATATCGTGCTTGATATCTAAATACATAATATGCCCGGCGCAAGAGACTGCCTCTACGTCTCCGTCAAGATATGTAGAACGCCATGCACCAGTACTTGCACCAGTGACGCTGTAAAGTTCAGTTCAAATTCTGTACATACAATCAAAGTTACCCTATTATACATATAATGTGATGAGAACAAAGCTGCTATTGAAACTGTCCATCAAAAAGAATGCTTCATTTTCCAGCTACTTGACATTGTCTGTATTGGTCGTTATACGATAAAATATATTTTCAATCATAATTGTCAATAGCAGGTTGCTATGGGCAGACGTATTATTTTCCAACCCAATGAAAATGTCAAATGAAATTATCGTTAGGTGAACTGTTTACGTCTTTGAAATATTAAGTATTACGCAATCATCTACCTACCAGTCCAGATAGCCACCGTCTGGGTACTTGACTCTACTAGCAGTGCCCCGCGGTTACACCCGGGTTCGTTGGTAGTTTTTTCTTTTCTAAAATAACATACCATTAATCCACTTGATTTATGTGCCAAATTTCATAGAATTATTTGTCTATAGTCATATCGGTGGTCAATAATGATCAAAGCCCTGTATGGATATGTCTCGCGCACTTGTCAATATTCATTTGAATAAAGAATTCTAGGTCCAAAATTATTTAAATTTTACGAATAAAATTATTAGACTCTCTGGCTCATTTCATTTACCCAGACCAATGTTATCTGTCTTCCGCTCGTCGGGCACGGATGTCAAGCAATTGTACGTAATCAAATCGCGTTAACTTAAGTTCAACGGAAAAGCGAAGTGAAACTTATCTCACTTCATTACAAAGAACTCTTTGTAATGTTTGTAATGTTCTTGTCTAGATCCTGTCGATGTTATCTCGGTCGTGAATAGGGCTTTTTTATTCTAATTGAAAAAAATCTTGATCTTTTTCGACACAAATCTGGAAGATTTTAGAAGGATATTAGCTTTTATTTACAACTGTAAAAAATTAATAGCATAAAAATATTAATTTGTTTCAATATTCCGACTATGTCATACAAATTCAACTATTAACCCCCATGAAGCTTGGATGATTCAAATATTTACATGGATTTTAATAATGGTGAAGATTTGTTATTAGCATTTAGTTTTATTTATGATTCTATTTACATGTATTACTTGCTGTAAATCTTCCTGCAATAAATAAAATAAATGTCCTCTGTCACGTAAAAACTACTGAATGGACTAGAATTAAATTTTGCGAAGATATATATTATTAGCTGGATTATCAAATAGTTATATTATTTAATAATAACTTGAATCAAATATTCACACGGGTAAACCCGCGGGGCACAGCTGATAATAAAATCGATAAATTGGCCGTTACCACACAATTACAAACATAAAACTTGACACAACTGTAACTATGTCTTTTGTTTGCAGCGCCCTAAACCGCATCCAGGCGGTGGACTGGCCATCAGTCCGTCGCAACTGGCATAATTTGTTCACCAAACTCATAAGAACCCGAGACCCTCGCGATTGCGAAACGAATGAAGAAGTCAGCGAGCCCGGAAATCGGCGCCTGTCTGTAAGTAACTCTGAATTGCATTCATTTATGGCCTCTTCAATGTAAATCCTTGAAAAATATAGAAAACATATAATAGAGAGACAGGGAGTAACAGGTATCCTCTTTGAATTTGGAGCTGCCCGACTGGGGAAGGATCTCCACCTTATAGAAGTCCGTAGTCAAATGACACAATTTATCGTGTTGTGTTCCTGCGAGATGAATAAGATTTCCAATAATGAGCTCGTTGGAGAGGGGGAGGATTGTTATATTGTGTTGGCAGTAGAGGGATCCCATTATGCTACCAGCACAGTTCTCCGAACACAGAGTGGCAAAGTGCAAGTGATTCTTCGGTATCGTGAGCGTAAATAGGCTACGGCAACCGCTTCCAATCAGATGGGCCGTAAGCTTGTTTGTCACTTATTGAAATAAGAAAATAACAAAAACTCCATACAAGCAGCTCACCTAATACGAGCGATTACTGTAGAAGGTTGTTCGCGAAAACGAAATGCACTAAAATACGAGTCATTACATACATACATATCATCACGTCGACTCCCTAAGTACACTTAGAACGAAAGACAGAACATTACATACAGAAAGAACTGGCGCTCTACAGAGCGCCAGTTCTTTCTAGAGAATTATACTTCGTATGCAAGAAACCTCTTTCGCTTCGTCCACATTCATCAGTCACTTCATACACGCTCGCCGGTTTTGAGTACTCTTGACGTTACGTCCTTGAGTGGCAGATCGATTTGGTCTAGGTAGTTGGAACATGGTTTTCCTCCCTCCGTCTTGCACATACTTTCGCTTTGTATATCTGTTTCGTCAATCTTTCTTCACTCATCCTTTCTATTATTGGAACTATTAAAATTACTTAAAAGAGTTAGCTAAGCAATCAGCATAAACTTGCACAAGAAGGGTTAGTATGATCTACTGATATGGACTATTTGGCAGCCATCTTTAGTTAGGAGGTCAATGCTTTTTCGATCCCATAGCACTCTGCATCTCTCTTACTTAGTGCTCTATTGCTATCAAGGGGTCACGTGAGATTTCCCGTGGGATAAGTCTACTGATTCTTATCCGTAGACTTGCAACACTGACCCCGAAATTGTTATACTTGAATTGTTTATTGAGTTCCCATTCGAGTCAGTGGCTCGTCGTTTCTATATCTTCCTTGAATACATTTTGAAAAAGATTTTTGTATTACTGTTAGGTTTCATAAATTCGATAAGGGTAATTCGTGTTACGATTGCTGAAAAAATCTTGCTTAAATTGAAACAATTTATACAAGTTAAGTAAAGTAGGTTCACTGCCTAGAAAATATTTTGAATGTAATCCATTATAAATTGGTAACCAACTGAAGGTAGGCTATTATCTCAGGGAATGTGTCTTCTTCAATGCATAACAATAATTTAATAATCCTAGAAGTTCTATTTGGGCCATGGTGGCCGAGTGGTTTGAGTAGTTGCCAGCAACACAAAGATTGCAAATTCGAACCCCGACAGTACCAATGCGTTTTACAAAAATTAGTCACACAACGAGCTATATTGTGAAGGTAAACAGCGAAAGGAAACCCACAGACTTTACGGTAGAAGAGATTCAACGACATATGAATAGTCGTGCTTTCTCACGTTGGCACATAATATATATATATAATATCTGTGGCGGATAGTAGATACCATACGTATACCAACATACATGCAATATACCTGCCAACCCATTCGGGGTCCCTGGTGAGAAGGCGTGAGGGTATAAGTTACATACATACATACATATCATCACGCCAAGTCCCTAACGGGGTAGGCAGAGAGTATAGAGCGCCAGTTCTCTCTAGACTTACATACTTCTTTCGCTTCATCCACATTCATCAGTCTCTTCATACATGCTCGTCGGTTTCGAGTACTCTTAACGGGTATAAGTCTTTACTCGGGTATAAGTTGAATTAAATATTTTTTTTTTACTACATGGCTGGCAAACAAGCATGCCCAATGGTAAGCGGTTACCACCGCCTATGGACGTTTGCAACCGCTTTTTCTTCGAAATTGAAAAGTTACTTACGTAGGCAGTAACAGTTAATTATGTACGCCCACAATACAGCAGTAATATTCCTCGCTCGTAATAATGCTTTGAAAAATATCAGAAAATAATGAAACGTCTATGTATAGCTTTACTTGTGTAACGTTAGACTCGTTCTGCACCTAAATATATCTCATGGAAAGAAGAAAAGTGGGCGTTTGTAAACTTATTTTTACTCCTTTGGAGATTCACATAAGGATCTTAACGCCTACAGTGGAGTGCGTAGGCTACAAGATGCTTATAAAATAACAATTTGATTGTAAGTCTAGTGGGATCTTGCCTTGCTATAATGAGCAAGCCTACGCATTATTTATTTCGATCTAGCATCTTCAAACAATTGCACAGTAGTAGCCGCGTAGACTAATTGCACTTGAAGTAGGTAGGATTGCTTCTACCTTCGTCAAGTGCTGATATACATTCATATATATACCTCTGCCTACCCCCTGTGAGAAACGCCCTTGTGGGAAAGTGCGCAACTAATGTAATAAAGTTAATAGAATGCTATTTATTTATGATGAAATTCAAGTAAATCACGTAGCAAGAACAATTTAGACACACTCAAGTACGCCTTTGGGGACATTAACATTGCTGTGGTCGGCCCTCGATCTAGACCGACGTATATAAGATATACAACCTGCTCGGGATAAAACATTTGCCAGACATTCAGTCGATAGGACACAAGTTTTACGTCAATTGTCACTGGCAAGTTACACAGCGAAAATAATACGTACTTTTCCACAGCATTTCTAAGACGGATCCAACCAAAATAATTGTATCAACTGAAACTATTCATCCCAAAAATTTTGAATAATATCCTAAAAAGTTTTTTACAGAGACGTGGTGGCCGAGTGGTTCGAGCAGTTGCCTGCGACGCAAAGGTCGCAAGTTCGAATCCCGACTGTACCAATGAGTTTTTTCTGAACTTAAGTACAGTGATCAGTCACACCATGAGCTTTACGGTGAAGGAAAACATCGAGAGGAAACCTGCATACGTCTGAGAAGCAATTCAAAGGCGTATGTATAGTCGTGCTTGAGTAACGGCGATGGACTCGCCATCTGTCACGTTGGCACCTAATATACCTCTGGCGGAAAGTGGGTCTGTGGGTATTACCTATATACCTCTGCCTACCCCTTCGGGGACCCTTGTGGGAAGACGTGAGGATATATTATTATTATTATTAAGTGTTTTTGATTAGGATTTCAAATAAACAGGGAATAATAAAATCTCGGGAAGATTTGACACTCCGTAATGTTTATAGTTGGTATTGGATCATTAATAATATTCGCATATTGAAAGAAGGGAACATGACCCTTGTGGGAAGACGTGAGGATACATTATTATTATTATATTATATTGAAAGAATAAATGTATGGCACATTATAACAGAAACTAAATTGAAATAACCGCATCTAAATGCTAGTGAATGTCATATTATGAACTGTCGCTAGAAAACGACGGCGGCATAGTTATGTTATGCAATGACTGGGAATTTAATATTACGGAGACAGTGAGCGAACTCAAACCCGTACCAACTTCGCAATGCTCTATAGAATAAACCTTTATTTCCAGCACATAGCTCTCAAAGGCATAACCATTCAAATCAATACAGATTGTGCCGCGCACGTTTGTATGTCTAAAACAGACTATAAATAGTACCTACCTGAGGATTTCCCCGGAGAGTACAGCATGGAGTTCTTACGTACTTCAATACGGGTGTTAAAATATTCCTGCAGGGCCGACAGCGTGCGAGCGATACCATTGGTGTTGCAAGCGTCCATAGATAACCGCTTTGCATCAGGCGGACCGCATGGTTGTTTGCCACCTGTGTGGTATAAAAAAGAAATAACCTACCTACGCAGGTACATATCACCACGCCCCACATTAAGTCTCTCAATTCTCCCACAGACCACATTAATCAGTCTCTCCTAGCATGCTAACTGGTGTAATGAAGTGAATATACATTCATACGCGTGTGTATTGTCTTGCTTGAGTTACGGCGATGGACTCGCCAACACGTTTCACGTTGGCACATAACATCTCTGGCGGAAAGTGGTTGTGTGGCTACTAGCTATTCACCTCTGCCTATTCCTTCAGGGGACCCTTATATATATATATATATATATATTCTGGGAAGGATATATGAAGGGCCTGATATATGCGGACGAACCGAAAGATGTAAGTCTAAAGAGAACTTGCGCTCTATTCTCTCTGCCTATCCCGTTAGGGACACGGCGTGATGATATGTATGTATGTATGTATATACATGTATATGTATATAGGTATATTATATCGCAGGCTAAGCTTAGTTCGCAAAGTTTTGAATGAACATCGAGTCCTGAATAGTGAGGCCAGATTTATGCCAGATGATGCGCTGACCAACAAAGTTCATGTTATATCGGTATGGTTGTGGGAAGCCAGCCCGTTAATCTTGCCCATTGAAAACACAGTATATTGAGTAAAAAACAGTAGTAATATAGATATATTAAATTCTCTCGATGACCACGGCAGTATAATTATTACGTTTATAATATGAATTATTAAAAAATATCTACCGGAAATTGTACTATTGTACAATTGAGCCTAGCCCATTATTTTAGGTTATATGAAAAATATAGTCAAATTTAATATTGTACCATGACAATAACGTTGGATATAAATCAAAAAACCTATGAACAAAAATAAATTAAAGTTTCAACTTACAGAGATTAATGCAAATTGCGAAATGTTCGCGCAGGAAATGGGAGCACGGTGTGTAAACAAATTAGAAGCCCTAACGGGCACATACGCGAAGGCAGTAATTAGCAGCCTTAGGTAAAGGAAAATCTATGGTCAAATTTTCTAAATTTTCATTCTGCTAGTAACATTTGAAATAATTATGTTAAATATAGGTTAGACAAAAATAGCTATAAGTCTCCACTATAAGCCGTTTTGCCTTATGTTTTTTGTACCACTATTTGTCTTATATATTATGTAAGTTTTTTGTTGGCTGGCTTATGTAAGTTTTCAAGAAAGTTATCTCTAAGAATTATTTAACAACACGTTTATTCTATCCGATATACTTATATTACAATAGCTCCGGATCATTCTGTTACAACGTACTAGACTATTAAAAACGTGTAAGCTACATTGTTTTTAATACATTTACTTTATCATTGGTATCACATGAAATTAGATGAAATACAACAAAGTCTTTTGCCTAATATTTACATACGTATTGACTTACATGCTACAAAGCTCATTCTAAACCTTTTCATGTTGTCTTGCGTTGTCAAATCTCTCATAACAAACATGCAAGCATCAACGTCTCGCACATAGTATCAGCATTGTTAGCCAGCATGACATACGTGCCAAACTTCTTGACACTACCAAATATAATATTCTATCGTACATTTTGTAAAAAGTTACGAGTGAACCTTGAAAATAATTATATTTTTGTCGTTATATTAATTATAAAAGTAATTTAGCACCCCAATAGTTTCCCGATGAAGGAAAATATCGACAACAAACATCTGCATTGTAAAGAAGTTGCAATGTCTCTGAGAGACGTTGACCATAAACATTTTTTGTAGAGAATGTATTATTAGACACATCTGCCAGCCCCTTGTATTGAGATTTAGGGGACGTGTTTTGTACATTAAAACTTGAAAACACTGATATCTGAAAATCACATGACCTTTATATAGTGTTAAACTGTTAAACCGCTGCATATACATAAAAAATAGTAATGGAAAAAAACTTTGTGTCAAAAAATCTTTGTGCGCCTCAAAGAATCAAAAAGCCTATTAACAGCAACAACTTTAACGCTCACTCAAGTTCTATACAGAATTAGAAAAGATTTAACTCTGAAAATACGTGGGTAAATAATTTGTTAACATCCGAACGTTGTAACACTCCTTTACAAGTTTTAATGAATAGCTTAGCGAGTTATTTTTACCTTATAAGTCACAACGACTTTCATGGTAAAAATAGCTCGTTAATACGGCAATAATGTTTATTTGATTGAAGTCTTTATGTAACAAGAGCTTCGAGCGAGAGCTGACTGTTCATTAGTTCAATACCTTTTTCTTAATATAAAAACCTGTATCGTAATATTAAACAAAATGTATATTTTCTATAACTTCACTTATATTAAACATGGGTATTATATGGGAAAGCAATCTAATCTGAAAAAGTGATACCACTAAAATCATGAACATACATTTATACCTGATATATGCACAATAACTGAACACTGAGTAAAATGTTTAACATACAATGGGTATTGTATGGAGATGTCATTAGATCAATACTTACTAAAGGTAATAAGGTGGGCCTTAGTTCAAATAATAGACTGAAGTTAATCAATTGATCTCCAACCATTAATTTAGACTAGTCTGTAATACTAGAATATACAAGACTGTCAATCGACCGCTCTATGAATTGCATACTGTACACCAATTACGTAATTAGGCAACGCGGAAGCACGCTATGTTATTACTGGAAGCGATTCATTAGCCCGGTGTGTCAAAGAGGATCGTCCTTACTGCTAAATACATTATGCGGTCTACGTTCGACCACGCCACCTGCCACGTTAATATCTTTAGATCTCCTGCGAAAAGAAGATTTTTTATATACACGAAGGCGTAAAGATATTACAATACTATTTCGATTTAATCAAGCTTTTAAGTCATGAATTTAAAGTATGAATTTAAGGTATTATAGAGTAATTAAGGTATGAAATATACGCATATAAAATATATCTCTGGCGGAATGTGGGTGTGTGAGTATTACCTATACAGTGTATAGTGTACAGTAGGTGTATAGTATACACCTCTGCCTACCTTTTTTATATTATAAAACGTTCTCATGATTAAATAAGATTTAATACGGTAGAATATGTTGTTATGTACATACAACACATTCATGACAATACTTTTCTTTCGCTGAAATTCATGTAAGTACAATGGGAGTTGTTGAGTCCGTCGTCTCCTCGTATAGGTACACACTTGAGCCTTTATTGACTATTATTTCAAGTACGTTCATTATTTTCAATTTTAATTTACTAATAATATACACTATCTTCTGTTTATACACAATGGATTGAGCACGTAGTAGCATTTTCTACCAGGCAACCACGCTTGACAGGAACATTGGGTCTTCGCAAATAACCTTACTTATTTATAAAATATATTAAAAATAAATAAATCTTCATTTATTTCAAAAATTAAATTTAATCCACTATTAATAAAATAGAGGCGAGGCGAATCGTTGAATAGTAAAGTAAGTCGATTTTAATCCTCAAAAAGTATTTTCAAGTTCGTTTCAAATGGTCAATCGGAGAATTCCCAGTACAATTTGAGCTAAGAAGACTGAATGTTTTCGAACAATCTTGAACACAAAGTCTAGTGTTTTAAAGTACAATTTTGTATGCATAAGACAAACCGCTTTTCGTTGAAACAGTTGTCCAACATCGGTATTGAATTCTGCTTATTGGAGTATTTGTGGTTCGTCCTTTTATAGCGCGACTTTATTGAGTTTTGTTTCTATCTTCGTTCCTATCATTATTGGCTAGATAGCCCGTTTCACAGTGAGCGAATCCGTTCGTCATTGTGAATTGCAAATATAATGACTGTACCTACTTACTGTACAAGTATAAAAAATCTATATCTATGCAGGCCCGCCGCTAGCTGTCTCGTCGCCCGCGTGCAATACCGATTATGCCGCCCTACGCCTACTTACACTTGAGTTTTGCCAAAAACAGGATAATCAATGTTTTCTCATTATGGCGGGGAAAAAACAACAACCCAGATAAAACATTAATTTTAAGTAACATATGTATTTTTATAAATTTTATCTTGCATTGTTCTTGCGAAAGGTTTCTTTGGGAATCCCAAGGTGGATTTAGACCAGGAAAAGGATGTATGGATCAAATCTTCTCGCTTCGAGGAATCGCGGAAAGGTTTTTGGATGTTAGCTAGAAAGTTTTCTGCGCTTTCGTCGACTTAGAGAAGGCATTTGATAGAGTCGTACGAAAGAATTCTGGAACGTGTTGCCTGGATTTGGAGTGACTAGTAAGTAGTTCCCTACTGCATGCCATGAAATCACCCTTGATGTCACCCTGGTTTGATGTGCAGACGAGGGGTCAAACAATGGTATATCATGTTTGCCTGCCTGTTCATTATATATCTAGATAACTGTCTGAGAGCCTTTAAAAACGAACGGATGTGGAGTGGAAATGGGAAACTTAGTTGTCAACTGTCTCTATACGCCGCGCCGATGACGCGGTTTTACTGGCGTCATCAGAGGGCGAACTGCAGTCACTAGTTACCATAATGAAAGAAGAATGTGAAAAGAAGGGGCTGCGCCTAAACGCTGGCAAGACTAAGTTTCTGGTATTCGAAAGAGATGAACAAGTGACCGTCACAGTGTGTTATTTCGGTAAATGGGCAAATTCTAGAGCAAGTGAATGAATTTGTATATCTAAGAAGCATGTTCACACGAGATGGAAAGTATGAAAAAGATATTGAAAGAAGGATAACTGCCGGTAATAAGGTGAATGGGGCCATGTTGGCGTTGATGGGCAATAAAATTCTGAGCAAGAATTATCGAGTTGCTGTCCACCATGCGATATTGGTGCATACTTAATTGTATGGCGGCGAATCCTGGGTCATAGGAAGCTTGAATGCAGTTGAGATGCGATCTCTTAAAAAAATGTGCGTAGTAACGATCTTAGAATTTAGATCGAATCCACAATTAAGATATTCACAAATCAACTGGCGTGAATGAGGGTAACTCTTCTTGCCTTTACATTTGCGAAATTTTGAATGTTGAGATTTAATTGTGAAAATAAATCCTTGACAAAATTTAATAGATCTTCACCCGTGGAGCTGGTGATCGGACAGAAACCAATGAAATTTTCTTATAATCCTCTAAAAAAGAAACAATATTTTAATATGAGCTACTTTGGGGTTACGGACACTATATATTTTTAGAATCTGCATTAACTTTGATGCATAATTAATAAGCTTTTATTTAACATTTAACAGCCTAGTAATTCAAATAAGAGAAATTACCAAAAATAATAGATTTGTTTACCTCATAAAAAAATTGTTTCCTCCGTGATTGCTTCGCCACGTTGTAACCTTTTACACTTAATTATGATTATGAAAAATAAAAAATATATATATAATGCCTATTGGTCGCGCGCTACCTAGCCGGTGACCAGCTAGCCCGCTGCAGGCGCCCCAAGTTGGGTATCCTATGCGCGCCTTCTGCGTAGGAGTCGACCGTTCAGGGGTAGGTACAATGACTAGAATTAGGTATGAGTCGCTCGATTTGCCGCCCCCCTGGACGTGCCGCCCGCGTGCGGTGCACGCCTTGCACGCCCGCTTACGGCGGCCCTGTATCTATGTAATGTATATATCTTTATCCTTGGTCCGTGGGGTCCTAGTGCTATAAGGCTATTTAAAGAAATATCACAAAGGTTGGTGGACATCACATGAGACCGAAGAGCTGGCAGCTACCTCGGACAAAGAATTAGCCTAACTATTCAAAGGGGGTACGCTGCCAGTATCTTCGGAACCCTGCCGAAAGGAGTCCCTTTTCGGCAGGGTTTTAACCATATTTTTTAGTTATTATATTATTATAATTTTTTTGTAGTAAGTAAGTAGTTACTACTTCTTATATCTTTAATATATATTATAAAACTAATATGTTATAATTAACTACTTGCAAGCCGTAACGTGACATGGCCTTGTTTGCGTATATATCGCATAAGAAACCTAATATATAGGTATTGTGTTACACCGAATTTCAAGGATTAATTGCGCACTACAAAAAGCCAGTCAATAACAATGAATCCAGTGTAAAGTTTAGTTTCAGAACTATTCACAACTGGTTTGTTATATACCAACCTCGCCCGCGATAAGAACCCTGTTTGCTCAGACTATAGGTGAAATATTGTATGGAAACGGACATTTACTTTCATACTTGTTAACGTACAATCGTACAACTCTTTATAGATTACTGTCCAATATGGCATGCCACCGAGCATAATCGTTAATGTGAAAGGCTGATAATTATATCGTTGTAAATAGCCTCGCTAATAACTTAAGCTTGTGAAACATTTTCGCCTGATATTGAGTAACTTCCTGAATATACCAAAGCAAGCAGAGAACCTACTTAATGCAAGTGCTCTTAGAGCGCATAATCGGAAAGCGAGTTTGTGCTCACAGAAATGGCTCTTTGAATACGGAACTGAGCTGCTGAGAATTAGTGAGCCGGCCATTTCATCGAACATACTCAATTGCTGCAATTTATGCCAACTATGTTTACAGTCTCTCTGAGGCATAATTAAGTCAAATATGTGTATGTAGGTATGAATATTATATATCATGTATTACGACAAGAGCACTCGAAACCGACGAGCATGTATGAAGGGACTGATGAATGTGGACGAAGCGAAAGAGGTATGTAAGTCTAGAGAGAACTGGTGCTCAATACTTCATGCCTACCCGGCTAGGGGTCCCTAACTCCATTCCAATCTCGACTCCATTCGAAACCATTCTCGAATCCACCTGAAGACACACAGAAAGTTATTACCTTTAAATTTTTTAGTGTTAGCATAGCCGGCCACGTATTACTCAGAATGAAGTATAAATTAAATTCTTATTATAGTGAAGATAATACAGTGAAATTATTCCATCTATGTAAAAAACAGGGTGGTCCCCATGACTGATGTTCTCCTACCGTTTCCCTTGAATAGTTTACTACAATGCAATATACCAACAACCTTAGCCACAGCAACGCGTGGCCGGGTCTGCTAGTATATAAATAAAAACAAAATAAGATAGGTATTGTTATACCGATACTTAAGGCTAATTTAAAATTATGTTTTGTCCTAACAGCGCTGCCTCACGACCATGGACCTGATATCGCTGGGAGTTGGCTCTTGCGTCGGAACGGGAATGTATTTGGTAGCGGGGATGGTGGCTAGCAAGTTCGCGGGGCCTGCCGTGCTTGTAAGCTTTGTAATTGCGGCTGTTGCCAGCATATTTTCCGGTGAGTGATTAAGTATTTTATTTAACACTATATATCTTCACGCCTTCACATAAGAGTCCAAGAAGGGGTAGGCTAGTTGCATGTAGTGTCTACACTTTACTACATTACACTCGCCGTAGATATTAAAGGTGACAATGTGACCAATGGCAAGATCGGTTTCTTTACTTTGCAGACTAATCGAGCCACTACGCCATCACGGCGACTGGTTATATAAATTACATATTAATAATAAATTATTAAAGCCAAATATATAATAATAGAGACCGAAATATACATCTCATAACGTTATATTTCATAATACCGCCACTAGTGACGAGTTTCTCAGAATTATACCTTTCGCACCTGGTAAGGCGTTAAGGTAAAATTACTACTTGGCTGCGGCAACACTACAGTGGTAATCCACTGGCCTACATCATGCTTGACGCCTACGCGGCGAGATAATACGTATACAATTTTTTATTATTTATTTAAAAATAGTTTTTGTCACGTACACTAGCAGATTTTCAATGAAAAAAAATATGTAATATTATATATCAACCGCCAAATCACTACAGCTAAAATTAGGAGTTTAGGGATGTCTTGCTTAATTTTTATATAGAAACTATGTGTGTGGCTGCAATATAATATTTGATTGGTACCAAAATTTTCCACTATAGAAAATAGTTTTTTATAGATAAAAAAATAATTTGTGTTAATCCAAATAAAAAAACCACCTCTGTACAAGGCCGTGGTGGCCGAGTGGTTCGAGCAGTTGCCTGCGACACAAAGATCGCAAGTTCGAATCCCGACTGTACCAATGAGTTTTTCTGAACTTAAGTACAGTAATTAGTCACACCACGAGCTTTAAGGTAAAGGAAAACATCGAGAGGAAACCTGCATACGTCTGAGAAGCAATTCAAAAGCGTATATATAGTCGTGCTTGAGTAACGGCGATTGACTCGCCATCTGTCACGTTGGCACCTAATACACCTCTGGCGGAAAGTGGGTGTGTGAATATTACCCCTTCGGGGACCTTTGTGGGACGGCGTGAGAATATTTATTTTTTATTTAATTTTTACCTCTGTACAAAACTTCATCCAATTCCGTTCAGTAGTTTCTCCGTGAAGAGCAACAAACATACTCACAAACTTTAACATTTATAGTATTAGTAGGATTTCATTTATAGATATATTAACCGAAATACTGTGCTTTATATACGCTTCAATAGTAATAATCAAGTAATTGAAGGTAAAGGAAAACGTCCGTAGGGAACATGCGTATGTATAATAAGAAATTCAATGTATGTGTCAGTCGTGCTTGATAAACAGTGTTAGACCTCATCCGTCACATTGCCTCCTAAATCTCCGGTGAAACGAGGGTGGCAAGTTGTGTGAAGCCGTGAAGACAATGAAAAATTTTGTGTGACTACACAAATTACTCACGCTGTAAGCGTTGAGCTGCAGGTTCAACCCAAAGTGTGTCAATGAGTATTTCTGAAATCTATGTGGGTATATCCCTGTTTTACTAACTGTGCTCCGCGGTTTCATCCCCAATAAATTAATATACCTATATAATTAGTATTCTGACGACTATCTTCTGACTAACGCACGCCGATTATCTTCTTTTGTTTTTTATATAACATAAAAAAGAAAAGAAGATAGCTACTCTACTTTACTCTATCTTCTTTTGTTTTTTATATAACATAAAAAAGAAAAGAAGATAGCTACTCTACTTTACTCTATCTTCTTTTGTTTTTTATATAACATAAAAAGAAAAGAAGATAGCTATACAGTTATACAGTTGTGACGGGTGAGGGAAATAAATACACATTGCTGTTTTGTGACCAAATTAATCTTTTCAGGGGCTTGCTACGCGGAGTTCGGTGTCCGCGTGCCCAATACGACTGGATCAGCTTATACTTACTCATATGTCACTGTTGGTGAACTGTTAGCATTCGTTATAGGATGGAATCTAATATTAGAATACATCGTAAGTACTAACCTGATTTTCTCCTCTCGCATGCTGAACCATACCATACCTGAAATATACCGTTTCAAAAGCAGAGCATCTGCCCATAGTCTGAACAATTGCATGATTAAAGTTGTCATATATGTATATAAATAATAGTGATAATAAATAACTTTGATTTTAATAATAATTTCAATATTTTTTTTATATAATTAACATTTCCTTGTTCATGGAAAAAGAGAGGCGTAAGATGGATTGTAAATCTAGAGAAAACATATCTATATAAAGAATCGATATAATTACTTATATAATATCCTCATCCTCTCCGTACTAAGTTCGTGGTCCATGTCCGTGGTCCGTGTCGTGGTCAAAGTCATGACCTCACAGCCGCCAAGGTCGTGAGTTAGCTTGCCTAGTGTTACGCTATTTAGTTACGACGCATAGAGTGCTTCATTACAAAATATAATATTAAAAGTAGTCCCAGTAGTCCCAGCTCACCGGATACTAAATCAACCGAAATGCCATGATTTGCATACAGTTCTCACATTTTATGTACTTGAACTACGTTAAACGGAAGTAGGCATGAACAAGGGGAAATTCAAGAAATGAATCCAACACAAGGAAAATAAGGAAGACTTTTGAATGTCGAATTGAAATACAAGTTATAAAACCAAGGCCCCGCTGCGTTGTCTGTCTGTTCGCGTTGAAGTCAAAACATATTTTCATGTGGTTTTCACCAATAGGTTATTCAAGTGGAACGTATATATTTACATTCTAATTGAATAACTAATTTATATACATATTATTTATATATTTATATATAGTTTATTATAGTAGTAGTGTATTTTAATCGCTTCAATCCGTGTGATCGGCTCCATGTGTTACGAAAAACTCAATAATAAGTATCAAGTGAGCCAACTCGTATTGGCTTAGCTGGTATCTCGTCCGAGCATACGAATCGGACATCATTGTACGACGACGTATAAAAACCCACGCCGCATCGCAAAAATGTTTGTAATGAATTTTCCTTACGACAAAAGTTGGAACATAAAATCACACTGCTGTTGGACATACATCCGTATTGTGGCTGTGTGTGTGAGATAATGGCTTTAGTGGAATAGTGAAATGTTAAGTGTCTCAAAGAACTGTTATGTTCCATTGATGTATGAGAAATAAGCGAGGTCTTATTATTTTGTCTTATGGCTCGTGGTTTTCGGAAGCTTTTGCTACTTAGCCGAACAATGATGAGCCTCAGTGCCAGTAAACAGATAAAGCTTCACCCGCTTTGGGGTCAGGACTTAGGACGTAGCTGGGACACGATAGCTCTGGACTGGTGATCTATTTAATCCATTAAAATTTAATGCACTAATATGGACTCTCAACAGAGTGAATTAGTTTGATACACACCGACATCTGGTGATACAAAAATAATATGCATTCATCATCTTCATCATCATCATCATCATCAGCCCACTCTAGTCCACTGCTGGACATAGGCCACCCCTTATGAGCGCCATAGCGACCTGTCTTCAGCTTGCCGCATCCAGCATCTGCTAGCAGTCCTTCGCAATATGCATTAATAGACAAACATACTTACCTCAATTGTTACATGTAATAAACATAATGTACTTTTTTTTTACCTTTTTTCTGCCTACCCCTTCGGGGACCCTTGTGGGAAGGCGTGAGGATATATATTATTATTACTTTTACCAACGAACAGACAGATATATTTTTTATTTTTATTTTATATACCCAGATAGACAGATATATAGGTGTATAGGTAATACCCATACACCCACTTTCCGCCAGAGATATATTTTAGGTGCCCTTTAATGTAATACATAAAAATCTGAAGAAACAGGCCTAGCCAATTTAGAGAACCACTGGCAACTATTTTGTTACTTTCTTGTTTTTCACTCTTTAATTCTAAACATGTACCTATTATGGCTTAGTTTTCTGTTTGAGCTATAAGTATATGCTAGGTAATTTAATACTTTTGAGGCCTCCCGTGACAAGAGGACTGGCGAATATTTCGCTCAGCGAATCAGCATTGCCATCCAACGTGACATGTGACATTCTTGGCAACCTTCCGCGTGACACAGATTTGGGACCTTTACTCTATTTTTATAGGTAGTTTATCTGTATTGTTATATAAAACCTGTAATTTATAAGCAATTTAGTATTGTCCAACGTGTGTATTATTATGCTTGAATACATACACGATATCGTAGCGATATCATAGCTATTACCTGTCGGTAGGTAGCATTTAATTTAATCTAATGAAAAGACGTCACAGTGTAATTATCAAGTAAAGAAAGTTGGTACCTTATAGCAATATCCTGGGACAGTTTCACACAAATTGACCCAGTTACAAGCTAGCCTAATCACCAAAGTTTGTTTTAGCGAAATGAGACAGTGATACAAGGCATATACGAGGTCTATATTTAGCACTAACTCTTAACATAATGTGGCCAAGAGCGTTTGTTGAGTGGTTCGTGTAGTTGCCTGCAACACGATAATGACTCTACCAATGCACTTTACTGTGAAGGAAAACATCGAGAGGAAACCTGCATACGTTTGAGAAGAATTTCAAAAGCGTATATTTTAGGCAAACTCAAGCTATTCCCACACTTTTTTTTTAACTTTAACCAACAACACTGTTTTTATCGCGTGTTGTGTTTGTTATCTCATGAATGACCTGATAACTGATTCGATACACTTATTTTCTTATAGTTTAAATTGTAATATAATTGTAAAGTGTTGGTATAGGTCTGAGTTTCAAGTTCACTTAGTAAGCAAACATAATTTTTATCAATTTGTTTTTTTTTAACTACATTTACCTTCCTCAGATAGTTCAGAAATATTTGGCGCTCTCTCCCTGCCTACTAATGAACTCACCGTGATTGTAAAGATCGATTAAAACTCCTTTGAAAAGTAAATACATAGTGAGAAAATGTAATAAATTATGCCCGGTTAAGTAGCAAAAGTTCCCGGAAATCAAGCTGCAAGAGACAACACAAAAAAAAATTTGAATTATTCTCAATGAAAAAAATTTTCTAACGAGAAAACGGCGTGAAAAATCCAATTAGTGCCAACCGTACTTACCGCTGCTAATCCTTTCTAAACGGTAAAAGTTATTCAATAATCTGTAGACTTCAGGCAATCGCTATTATTTTAATTGTACGTACATATCATCACGCCAGGTCCCTAACGGGGTAGGCAGAGAGTATAGAGCGCCAGTTATCTCTAGACTTACATACCTCTTTCGCTTCGTCTACATTCATCAGTCTCTTCATACATGCTCGTCGGTTTCGAGTACTCTTAACGTTCCCGTGCTTGAGCATCCGATCGATTTGAACCAGTTAGTTGGAACGTGGCCTTCCTCTGCCTCTTCTTGCACACACTTTTGCTTTGCATATCTGTTTCGTCAATCTCTTCGCTTATCCTTTCTATGTGTCCAAAACAACGTAATTTTAATTGTAATTATACAAATATAAGCAAACGGGTTTAATTTTGCCCTAAAATATTTACGAGCGACACATCACGCAAAGCTTTCTAAATGACGCTCATAAAGTACACGGTTCTGTAAATTAAGAATGCATATCCGCAATACGAATCTACGGCTAATTACCGGACACATGCATTAATGTGGCAGATGCTGCCATACGAGCATTACATCCAGGATATGAACAATTCGACTTATAGCATAAATAATATAAGGTTTTTTTTTATTGTTTTGAACGCTTTTATTTCAAAATTACTAATTTTACCCATAAGGATGCAACAGTAATTATTTATAAATTTATTGCGATTAAAACCGCGGTACATAAGTGCACAGTTGCATAATAAAATCTATATATATTTTGTTACATTATCTGCTTGCCTTAGATATTTACCTTCAAGCTATTACCTCGAATATTAAAGTGTTTAAGTAAACGGATAAACCACTCAACTCCGTTATTCGTTGGCATGTGCCGCCGCGCCGGGCAGTCGCGTCGTGATTAAGCAAACATGCCGCTTTACGAATTAGCATATCAAGGCAACCCTGAACAGAGGCTTAACGCGCGTCGATAAATAATGAGATGAATACACTCTTGTTTATTACACGGTAGCTCTACGCTTCCCTAATATCCTCGAACCATACATGCTTAGTTAAATGCCTTTTACTGTAGTAAGCCAACTAGCTTGGATCTTACAAAGAAGGTATAAAATAAGTTTATAACTTTAAGAACACTTCGCGATGGACATGGCCAGCGGAAACTGTAGCATTTTTAAACTTGCAACACAAGGAGTATAATTACGGTTAAACCTTTGTGTCTGTTGTCTGCTGGAACAAAGATGTTGTTAAACAATAAGTACAAGAAATTGTGCCTTCACTACAGTTGCTTTAAGAACGTTCAAAAGATGCCGTCATTGTCTGAGACTGGTACTGAGTTGGGGCTGCCATACTTTTCAGTACTTAAAATTGCAAACCCGGGTACTATAACACGTCCAAGTTTAAGCTGGCCTTCCTTAATCATAAATTATATACTTTCATTGTTTTTTTAATTACACAGATTGGAACGAGCGCCTGTGCCCGTGCTTTAAGTGCCTGCATCGATATATTGTTCAACGGATCGCTTTCCCGCAGCATTGCCAAGAGGTTCGGAACCATATTTGGTAAGTTTCTTTATTCACCTTCTTCTTCCACCCACGACGTGAGAAAGAAAGATAAAATATTCTATTCATGCTACTTAGACAATCAAATGTTAAAAATTAAATGAACTCCAGAGGTTTTAAAACGTATTAAAAGGAGCGTACACCGAGCACCGAGGTGTAAGTCAAGAGAGGACTGGTGCTAAACTCTCACTGCTTACTCCGTGAGAAAGAGGTGTAATGAATACACGTAATATTTCAGAAATATGTTTGCCTTATATTACAGAAGATATAACATAACTCCCAAATACAGTTTACTTCATGTCATTCATACAGTCATTGTACCAGCCGTATAAAGTAGAAGTTTGTTTTAGTAACAACACCAACTAACCAGTAACAACCAGAACGAGTTTCCTCTATGTTACCGAGGGCACTAGAGAACTAACCGCAATATTCTTGTGAAAATTTCCAAACTGGACGATAATAATACGCAAAACGTTTCTTGAATCAAAATCATAACTAATTTGTTGACTTTGCCTTACAATATCACAATTGAAACTTTACCCAACAATAGTTTCCAAGCGTCCTTTGTCCCTAGACATTGGAATTTCCACGGACTTAAGTCACAGCTAAGCTCGCTAATGCTTATCTGAATGTAGGTTTGCTTGATCCGTGCCGTTAGAGTGATATTGCTGCTCAGGGACTGCACTATTGTTAATACAATATTGCTTTTGAACGGCAATGATAACAACAGTGGATGTGTGTTTTGTAAAGAAACCCCATGGATTAAATATCTTCGTGACACATCAAAAGTAATTAAGAAACTAAAAATATTTATTAAAGCTAATATCAAACTTTAATTTAGCAACCCTTGTGGGAAGGCGTGAGGATATTATTTTATTATTATTTTAATTTAGCAACCTATTTTCGTTCAAATAGTGTATCACTTCTTTTTTCTCTTGTATCTCTTCTCGATTGTTGGTATTTTTTATTGTTCGTCATGGCTCTGATCGATTATAAATTTTCATCATCATCATCATATCATCACGCCGAGTCATTATCACATAAATTTTCATAACAGATATTAAGATATGATTATTATACACGATCTGTCATTAAGGCGATTAAAATACGTAATAGGCATCTATTTATTTAATAATGAGTGTGCTATCACAACTATAACAGATATTTTTTTTATTTGTCTATCAGTATAGGCACGCTGGCACACACATATGTATGAAAACACGTATATAGAATCATGTTTTACATACATAAATAGATATGTACCTGTTGCATACGGTGCTAAACCCAAAACCCACACGTCTTGCGTAGTCGGTTAAAATTAATACTTGCTTAAGACGCGAGCCCCAATTAGTTTGTACCAACTTGTTCGGGCTGTACCTTAATTATAATTCATATACAAACTAGGTTGGCTTTGATTGGTCAAGTAAAAATACGTGTTATATTATTTATTTATTTATACATACATATATATCATCACGCCAAGTCCCTAACGGGATAGGCAGAGAGTATAGAGCGCCAGTTCTCTCTAGACTTGCATACCTCTTCGCTTCTATAGTATTCTTCTTTAAGAAGCTATATAATACTATTCTATAGTATTATATAGCTTCTAAGTATATAAGATAAATAGATATATCTATTTATCTTTTCAATAATATTACAACTGACTTATTGCAGTATTGACATTAACACATACCTCACTCCTAGTAGCTCCGGTCCAAAATCGATGGAACTCATCCCACAAGGTTCTCCTAATTGGTACGGTATAACTAGATATTTTTAAGTTGTAGTGCGATATGGCGACGAGTCCATTGCCTGTGTACGCTAATAAGCATATCTGAATACGTTATTGATTATCTTTACATACCGTATAAAGAGATTATATAGAGGTAGGGCGTAACGGGTTTCCCGTTCGAATTTGGAGCTGCCCGAATGGTGAAGGATTTCCACCATGTCCGTAGCCAAATAACCCGTTTTTTGGGTTGTGTTCCTGCACAATGAATAATATTTCCATTTGATGAGCTCCTTGGTTAGGGGGAGGATTATTATATTGTTTTTTCATCAGGGGGATTAGTCTATTTATGCTGTCATATAGCATAACTCTCCGGATATCGTGAGCGTAAATGGGCTACGGTAACCGCTTTCCATCAGGTGGGCTGTATGCTTGTTTCCCACTCTTGTTGTGTAACAAAAATACAGATATATTCATTAACGTATTCTTAATGGATACTACAGTCTTCGTTATTTCACAAAATATAGCACTTCATTAAATTCTTAAAGCACTTAATAGTACACACTAGCGGGGCTCGAACCCGCAATATTATTTTCCAAGCTTCTATTTCTCCACCCCTCGACCACCACGACTTAGAAAACAAGCAAGTTTAGAAAACTCGTAAGTACGAGGGCTCGATCATGAATACTCATATTATCTGTTAGAACGTATCGATCAATCAAAATGTACGCTATGTGTATGTTCCTGAGAGCTCGTTAAATATTTTATAGGCGATTGACAAGCGTCAAACGGAAGGACAGACAATGAACACGTACTAGCGATACACATGAAACGATTCTGAAAATATTTAACATCGGGGCAGACTGTACGGAATTTCGTTTGAACCTTTGTAAGGATAACAGAAAATTTATGATTTTTTTCTTGATAAATCGTGTGTTTTTCCTTTCCACATTGCATCTATTGACCGTCATAAGAAAATATAAAGACAATAATGGACTACACGTCGCTAAAGAGATCAAGCACGTCACTTAGCTTTAATAAAGGCTATCTGTTGATAGCCCTGTTATTTATTCGTATTATATAACCGTTGTTATAAGATTTTGAAATCGACACTACTCCAGTGTCCAAAAGCTCTGACTAAAAGCTATACACAAAAGGCTGTGAGACAAAGAGATAGAGCTTGTATTCAATAGGCTATTTAAAGCAAGATAATTAAGAGACTAGAGTTGCCGATAATGGATAACACAATAGCTCATAGAATTTTATTGACATCCCCTGTCTGTTAAAGGTGTTGTGATAATGGTGTATATAGAATATTTGCTCGCTGCTATTGAGTTTCGTCTAGGTCCTATGATGCTTAAATATCGATGATAATATGTATTTGTCTTTACACCGTTACACAAGTGTTCCCGAAGGGGCAGGTGGAGATAGGAACACCTCTACGTATCTGCGTTCTGTCACGTTGGGCAGAACGATTATGCATACATTTTTGGAACTCTTCTTGAAAGTATGTAGGTTTCCCTTTCGATATTTGCCGTTATCATTTTAGAGTTTGAACCTATTGATTTTACAGATGCCCAGTCCCAGTCCTGTTAATTATTTATTTTCTGTAGTCAATATGCGGCTGTATATTCTTTATTTAAATTAAATTCTTTTTAAACGTAGGAAACCACTTATAACCATGCTTTAATCATTAACCATCAGGCGGTAATCGGCTACCGTCAAATACAGACTCATTCAAGCAATAACTGATAGGTATATTACTGGTGCATTACCAATCTTATTTCGACGGATATTCCATGGTATAAAGAACGCATAGATCCTGTTTCTGTCAGCACAGAAATTACGATGCTGTTGCGATAAAGTTGTGTATTGGATACGAGAGTGTGTGACACTGGATATTGATGTTTGCTAGTGACGTTAAATGCACATTTTCGTACGTGCCAAGTATGTAAATGCGGAGGTGCACTGTGGACACTCTTGGGTGTCAGAGTTAATTAAATGCTTTACGTGTTTGTCAGCGACCTGTCGATCGCACGAGTTAAATTGTGCTTCCGACGTGTCAACACGATCAGAATAAAATTGCTCTAGAGATTAATCCCGAACCATTCCACCTCGATAGAGGCAGTTTATTACAGAAGTTTTTTTTATATATATTTATAATCTATCGATCACTCAAGGAAAATGAACATGGGTGAAGGGAAAGAGGTTAATAAGTCTTGTAGTAAAATAACTTGCATATTATTTTAACTGACTTAAAAAAATATATTAACGTTAAGTAATTAAGTAACGCCGTTACTCAAGCACGACTATACATAATCATTTTAATTTCTTTCTGAAACGTATGCAGGTTTTTTCTCAATGGTTTCCTTCACCGTGCAGCTCATGTTGTTACTAATCACTTTATATTTATAATAATTATTAATTCTTAATACCCCTATAACATATAAATAGTTAAATACCACCCCTAATGGCGGTAGAACTCCGCTCTCAGTTGTTGAAGTATTTAATGTTGATTTTTCGTCCTGCAAATTTAGGCATGAATGATTAGTAAAAATACAAAAAGTGTAGGCCTTTATCGTTAGTGATAGAAGTTTTATCCATCTTATTTGATTACGTGTCGTATTCCTAGCGGGCTTCGCTTTGATAAAAATTGCATAGACCAATCAAAACACGAATTTACTCTGAGCTTCTGTGAGTTCGAAAAAGAACAAATCCATCTTTTATTTGCAACAAGCTTTTATGCTCTTATTTTTAATTTAGCTTCATAATATATATATATATATATATATATATATATACTTTACGCCTTCCCACAAGGGTTACCGAAGGGGTAGGTAGATATGTGTAGGTATTACCCACACCCACTTTCCGCCAGAGAGATATTTTAGGTGCCAACGTGACAAATGGCGATCCCATCGCCGTTACTCAAGTACTATACTATACATAGGTTTTACATTTTTTCTCAGACATACGCAGGATTCCTCTCGATGTTTTCCTTCACCGTTCTTCAAGCTCGTGATGTTACTAATCACTGTACATAATTCGGAAAACTCATTGGTACAGTTGGGATTAACAAGAGAAATGAGCGTTGTTGGTGACTGGCTTGAGTACCGCTGCTAGGCGAAAGTAACTAGTTCAAACTGTAATAGGACAAATTTAACTTATTGCAGTGATCAATCACAACACGAGCTTTACGGTGAATGAAGGCAGTGTAAGTTAAAATAAGCCTGTATAATTTTTAAAAGTATTTCAAAAACATTTATATTCGTGCTTGAGAAGCGGCGGTGGACTCACCATCTGTCATGTTGGCACCTAAATAAATCATCGGCAGGAGGAGGATCTTTTTACAGATCTGCCTACCAATTCCTTCTAAAATTTAACCCACTCATTAGCCAAAGAAGATTATACAGGCAGCTTTCGTAAATTTTATTATTTTTTGCATAATCGGAGATTTCTTACTGTAACGGATTCCCAGACGTAAAATCCATTTACAATAACCAAAAACATATAAATTTCATTATTTGAAATAAATTAATCGGCTGATCATAAAATCGAATCATAGTGCATTCAGTATCCTGTAAAACGGTTTGTTGTGTTTTTTATTGCTATAAGAAACACAGATTACACAGAATACGTAGATTAAAAGAGCGACTTTAGATAGTTACAAAACTTGAGCCATTACGACAGTTTTAAAGTGAAACTTGTTCTACCAAGCCGTACTACCAAAAATGTTTATGGAGAAGGAAAAGTGACTCGCTTTCGTTACAATTTTTGCAATTTTATATTAGGACGATTGCATTCTGAATGTAAGAATGAATTAACCTATAATTGATTCATAGATTAGGAACATTTGTATGGAAACATTGACTGCATGAATATTTAATTAAATACGAGTATATGTACTTTCGGTGTACCTTAAATAAATAAATTGTTTAGATAAAGCTCTTTGTGGTAAGTCTAAACAACCCTCTTATGCGACTAATGGACTGTTAAGTTTACGGGCTACGTCGGCTTCGGTCGGCCCTGTTGTCGGGATTTAGATAACTTTTATATTCTATCTTATAATGTAAAAAATCCATGCCAAATTTCATATGGAAAGGTTCTGTTCTGTTCTGTCCAAAGCCGTATATGTAGATCGTAAGTGTGCCAATTTATGCATGACACAGGTCTATCTCCATATCGGCGCTTTCCAGTGGCTCAAACGCAGATTACAAATTTTACTTATTTAAGTATATTTAGTATATTTTTTATTTAAGAGCCGTGGTGGCCGAGTGGTTCGAGCAGTTGCCTGCGACGCAAAGGTCGCAAGTTCGAATCCCCACTGTACAAATTAGTTTTTCTGAACTTAAGTACAGTTATTAGTCACAGCACGAGCTTTACGGTGAAGGAAAACATCGAGAGGAAACCTGCATACGTTTCCCGTTCGAATTCGGAGCTGCCCGACTGGGGCAGGACCTCCATCTTACAGAAGTCCGTAGCCAAATAACACAATTTTATGTGTTGTGTTCCTACGCGGTGAATAAGGTTTCCAGTAATGACCTCCTTGGGGAGGGGGGAGGATTGTTACATTGTATTGGAAGCAGAGGGATTAAACCCATTATGCTGCCAACACACTATAACTCTCCGAACACAGAGAGGCAACGCGCAAGTGATACTTCGGTATCGTGAGCGTAAATAGGCTACGGTAACCGTTTCCAATCAGGTGGGCCGTATGCTTGTTTGCCACTCTTGTTTTATAAAAAAATATATGGCTAATGATCATTAGCAAACACCTACACATGAATTCATTTGAGATAAAAACACGCCATAGACCATTACACAAGTCCTTATCATTTCAATAAGATATTATTTTGATATGACAAACTTAAGTTTAAAAATATTGTTTGCTCAAAAATCTGAAACTTTAGAAGCGACCGACGCGTAAACCTAGATTAGCCAGAATCAAATAACATACAATCACAGTTTCCATTCTATTACTATCTAAGTAGCAAAAGCTTCTGAATATAATATGGATTTTTTTCTGTCCTGTGCAACCGACAAGAATCTTATTAATATAGGAAATAATATTTTTGCAACAACTGCTTTTAGACTAAAAATTACCTAGCTTTTAATTTAGTACAATTTGCTTTGTAGTTCCTGCATTGTTGGTTTTATTACGGGCACGACTTCGTTGACTAGACAATAATTTATTACAGACTTTCTCTTAACGCTTTATGAGAAGTTCTTGCTCGAGCTACCTACTGAAAAAAACGTGGAATCTTCAATATTGCGACTGCCCTCGCAGTGAAATGATTTGCCTTTTCAACAACGTTTAATAAACTCTTACACGAGGTAGCAGCAATATTCCTGGTACACTTGAACACTCGTTTATTACCGGCCTCGGCGCGTAGAGGAACTCATGTGAAAACTTTCACACGTTTCCGCTGAATGTTGTGTATTATTCAATACTACATTACTTTCAGCATAAATAACACAATATACTTTATATGCGAAATTTAATGCTAATGGAAAAAAAATACATTTCCCAAAAGAAGAATTACAAGAAAAAGTGTTATAAATTTCTAGGGATGTAACGATACCGATATATCGGCCGATTTAAATACAGCCGATACAACGAGCTCAGTTGCTTCAGAACGTCTTTTTTCAACTGCAGGCCTCATACAAAATGATTTGCGCAATAGATTATCTCCTAGTAATTTGAATAAGCTTTGTTTCCTAAACAAAAATCTTCCTAAAGTGAACTTTGATTATTAATATTGATTTACTTTTGATTTGATTCCTTGATAAATGTTACCCAAATAAATGTTGATATGATATTTTACCTTTTTTTTCATTACTTTTAAATTTCCATTTTTGCCACACTTTACAGAATGGAGTGTCTATTTATTCTATGTAACATTAGTAAGTTTTATGCATATAAAGTACATCATTCTTTATTTACTGGGTGTATTTACTACTAAGCCATCGATATCGGTATCGCCGATTATTTTCCTTGATAATCGATATCGGTATCGTATCGGCAAATTCATGTATCGTTACATCCCTATAAATTTCTATAGTATTTAATTTTTTTTTTGTATATAGTTATATACTATATATATCTGTTTCTTTTTTATTGTTATTTTTATTAGCTCGCATTTCTCGTATTCTGAGCTTCTTGATCTCTTATGCATCTGAAGCTTGTTCTATACTATAAACAATTATGCGGTTCCGCTGAATATCTATCATTCTGTTGAGAGAATTAGCTGCTGATAGCATAAGGGACAAAGACGTCCCCTTCCTTTAGGAGCTGTGGAAATCTTATGGCTTGCTCTGCAGTCGGGAAACTCCAATTATAATTCCCTTTGTGCCGTACTTCTCTTCAAGTAGCTACTCACGGGATCACGTGTAGGGTATCGAGGGTCAAGCACGAATATTATTGTGATACCAGGCTAGACATCGTAAATTGGAATGTTTATTTGTTGAAGCAAATAGGCAACCCGTCTTATTACAGAGTACGTCACTACTATCCGAAATAAGGGAATATTCAAATTTATTCATCCCGTGTCGAAATCGGATCGATTACATAGTTATATTGAAATATAGGCAATTTAGTTCAAGTCATCAATTCCGCTAGGGAGTTCCTATTGTTCGTAATACATGGATGGCCGCATTCTTCGAACCCTTTCTTTTCAATACTCTGTTTTCTCCGTACAATGTTTTCATTTAAAATTAGATTGTAACAAGATTTAAATAACACAAAGAGTCGCGGTGGTCGAGTGGTTAAAACATTTACAATATCAAGATGGCAGGTTCAAGTCCCGGCGGTTTATACTAATTATTATTTCTGAACATTCCCATCGGTGTCTAAATATACTCCTTGTGAAAGGTCGATAATGTTACACCTCAGCATTGTGGAAGCGTGGTGATAAAACTAAGTCTTATGTAACAATAAACACTATATAATAAAATATTTAGTAAAACAGTAGTAATAAGGCGTCAAAAGTTCTTGAGGTAATTTGTCATATGTAAGAAAGGGACAAAGAACCTGTCACTATTATGATCAGTATCAATAAATCGTTTATCTTGCTTGGATAAAGTTGGAAGTTTTCGCCGTAACAATAATGTGATACAATTTAGTGAATATGTAAAAAAAATCTCAGGGGCCCTCACGCTATAATCACACTGACTAACCCGTATATGATTCAGTGTGATGTTCTTTATGATTATGGGGAACATAATGTTTAAGGAACTGTAGTAATAACCCAAATGAATACGATATCAAATAATTAAATAAATAAAAGCAGTGGGCAATAAAAGCACCTATACACCTCTGCCTACCCCTTCGGGGACCCTTGTGGGAAGGCGTGAGGATATATTATTATTTATTATATAAAAGCAGTTGCAAACAGAGGCTATCTTTGCTAAATCTAAAATTCAGAAATGCATTTATTTATTTTTTGTTACGCTTTCATGCCCTACTCTACCGATCATTAAGAAATGTAATTCATATACGTCATCAGGGGTACAGAAAAAGGTTGACCTTTTTCACCGCAGACATAATACATATATTTATTATGGGACATGACTTTTAAGGATTAGATGCGGGCATCGTTGAAGCGCGCACCTAGTAGTGCGATGATTAATAAAACCTATGATATTTTGAGCATGTATGCATAGTAATTGCAGTAGTGGACCTAAATTGGGATTGTTATATCATCTCCTTTACTCACAATTTAAATACTAATCTAGAACCATCTAGGACCTGCATAATAACGTAAGATTTGACTGACGTGCTGCCAGGCCCTGAATCAATTAACTATTCCAGTCCAGCTAATTATTTGACGAAACAACAGCAACCAAGTCAAGGTCCTAGCATCACAGAATCGAAGTATGGCGGCCTTTTGGTCTACCCTTTGACTATTTAAGTAGGAAGTCCCCGTAACTCAAGCTACGACAGCGTTACAAATGGAGGACTCACCGCGTTACTGGGTCAAATTAAAGAATACCTGGCATTTCGAATTGATTATTTTCCTTGTTCCCAGGCAAGCCCCCAGACTTCATGGCGTTCGGAATAACTCTGGTGATGACAATGGTACTGGTGGCTGGCGTGAAAAAATCAATATTTTTTAACAATGTACTGAATGGAATTAACCTATGTATATGGGTTTTCATAATGGGTGCTGGTCTTTTCTACATTGATATCAGCAACTGGAGCGATTATAAAGGCTTTCTTCCGTACGGTTGGAGTGGAGTGAGTATCCAAAGTGGCGTTTTCATCTTATCCATATTAATATATATAAATCTCGTGACACAATGTTTGTCCTCAATGGACTCCTTAACTACTTAACCGATTTCAACCAAATTTGCACACCATGTGCAGTTTGATCCAACTTAAAAGATAGGATAGCTTAAATCGCAATTGGACCCGATAGGTAGCGCTGCGATCGTGCTACGGGCAATTTAACTTTTTCACACAAACAAAGCTGGGCGGGACAGCTAGTATTAATATATATTTTTAACAATGACTTAATTTCTAGGAAATAATCGAATTAATGTCGTCCCGAGATATTTTATATTGGCCTCACGTAGTCTACAACCAATTGATTCATTGCCATCTCGTAACTACCTAATAACCTTGGTGTTTATATCCCATTATTTAACGCTGATACTTTATGCACCAAACGTGTATTTTTCAGATAGGGTATGTTAATTCCCGACTAATCCCCTTTATTGTTCAATTAATTACGCTGTATCTCGAATAATGACCTCTGCGTATGTTGTGAGACAGTGGTGCTTCAAGACATATTTCTTCTTCAGTTCACTTTGGCGAATTTAAAATATTTTAAAAACGTTTGAAATATAGAATAAGTTATCAAAAGCTAATGCGAGTGACTTTTTTTTACTTCTCTTAAGTTTTATACAAATAATGAACCAATCGTGTTTTGTTTACGTGAATGTGTGTACATAAATCTTATTTTATAGATGTATTTATAACGAAATGCTCATATTAAAATTCCTGTTTCGTAGGTGTTCACTGGCGCCGCAACATGTTTCTACGCCTTTATAGGATTTGACATCATAGCCACCACCGGTGAGGAAGCTCACAACCCCAAGAGGTCAATCCCTCTGGCCATCGTCCTCAGCCTCAGCATCATTCTCTTGGCTTATGTCAGCACCTCCATGATACTCACCCTGATTGGTAAGTTATATATTAAGTTATGCAAGTTTCCATGACCGCAGTCTCGCCATCGGCGGAGAATGCAGCATCACAGCGTCGATCGAAGATCTTCCAGCTTACAGGAGCAGTGGTCCGAAGTCGAGGTTTTCACTAGAGATACCTTATCATGTTCTTCAAAATTGTGTGAAAGATATTTTATGGTCAGCAAATTGCAATGGTGTGTTTAGGCAGTGGTAGCAGCTATGCTATCGGGCAAGTCGGACTAATTAAGTCACCGACAACTATTTTATAAAAATAACAATTTCTTATAGAAGCTAGGTCTTAAATACTAATATAACAGCTAACTATACACTTACAACCATTAACGAATTGAAATAGATACTCGTATTAATGATGATCACGTTGTTTACAAAGTTGATTGCAGTATATTGGGGTTCCTTAACTAAACGCTTATTTGCCACTTCAGTGGTATGTATGAGTAGCTCTTTCGACGTTTTAACTTACTATTTAGAAGGCATATATCTCAATAACACATGGTTTTCAAGAATGATAAATGTAGTTTTTGGCAGTTTTTATTCAAGTTAGTAGCCATTTTAAGTCACTTCGACGGTATATTTGGGATTTGTGTCCATTGAATTCCATGCTATGAATTTGATCGATTTGTATTTAAAATAGCCGAAAGTCAGACGTATATCAAGTGCGTGGTTTCAAAAAACTACCCGTAAAACGATTGGTTACTTAAATAAGAGTAGTTTGCAAGAAATTGTAGCAAACTTAACCATATATGAAATACTAGCAGTCCCGCCCAGCTTCGCTTGGGT
>JACCPG010010254.1:0-11047 GCA_016069955.1 Drepana arcuata | reverse complement strand
TGATATGTATGTATGTAATTATAATATAAAAAATACGACACTATATGTGTTTCAGGTACCCGAGAATGTCCCTACTCAAGGCACATATGAAGAGAGCACACAATATGGTGCTGATGACTCGGAAGGCAAGTTGATTCATTACTGTTCATACATAAAATATTAGCGAGAGATATTAGGATACTATTAGGATTTCATTTTATACTATATAAATGTTACTGAAATTAGAAATTGTATATTAACAGATGTTCTTCAAAACATTGCCAAAATTGACCGAAGAACAAGTGGAGCGAGCGAAAGTGGTGTTAGAGTCGGAAGCTCCTTCTTTGAAGAAAATATTGGAGAATGACGGCGTCGGTGGCATGTCGTGCAAGAAAGAAGACGGCGAGATATACAAAGGGAAGAACGGACAAACTTACTACGGGAAAGACGGGGAAGTTTCAAACGGAGAAGATGAGGAAAGTTACGATGAAGATCTTGACTCCGACCAGAATGATACCAATACAGAGAACGATGAAGATATTCCCGTTGGAGAACTCATGCAATACTTGGATAATGCTCCCGAAGCCGACGGGTCTAATGTGATTATAATACAAAATGGAGAAATTATCAAAACGTCCAAAAGAAATCTAGGACATTATGAACTAACTGTAGTGAGGGACATGGACAATGTTGGAGAAGATGATGAAGGTACTGTGGAAATCAAGGAGGAACCAGGGATTAGTTGAAGCAGTTAGTTGCTTCAACTAATCCCAACTAATTAATCACGATACATTTGAGACGTTTTGATTATATATTTTAGTGATAACTATATTAATTGATTAAGGAATGCTGTATGCGGTGGAACAGCTGGAATTGAAGCTTGAATATTCAATAGGAAAAAAAAAATAAATATTTATATGATTCGTTATTATTTGATGTGGTTGATTCGAACTTGATCATTTGAGATTGTGAACTTCAGAAATGCATTCATATTATTTAGTACATTATGCAAAATACTAAAATACTTGGCATTATAATAATAGTATTATAATGCCGAGTATCTTACGGGATTAGCAGCGTACGTACGTGTGTTTAAACTTTCTGTTCGTTCATGCCGCCCTAGTACCTTGACTACATTATTTTGTCTCCAAGTTTCCAAGGTTTTAGCTCTTTGAATTCGGAAAAGCTATTGAATTCCTTCTCTTTTATAGAGTCCTGGTACTTGAGTGCGGAAGTAGATAATGGATGGGAACGCCAAGAGTACTCGAAACCGGGGAGCATGTATGAAGAGATTGATGGATGTGGATGAAGCGAAAGAGTTCTGTAAGTCTAGAGAGAATTGGCACCACTCTACCTTGTGTGAGGCATTCGGCATGATGATATGTATAATATGTCATAAGTATCGTATTCAGATATGGATGAATGGTGACGAGATTGATCTTAGCCATAGTCTTAGTGAAGAAAAAAAAATAAACTTTATATCTTTAATATAGTGGTTGTTACTAGAAGCATCTCCTTTCAAGCATGAAAATGCCTGTATTAAAAGGCTGCTTCTACGAGGATTTCGAAAAGAACGGATACAATAGATTCGCTATACACATAGGGATGTAATTTAAGGCTATTTGTATGAAGTCCGTTGTAATATAAAATTGTTATATTTTTTTATGTAAATTGTATGGTGTTTACTACTATTGTTGGGTACAAAATAAAACCTCGTTGATTTAATACGAAAAAGTGTTTTATTACGCACTTATTATTTCAACCAAATGTTTACGAAATACTCATCTATCATAATAGCATAATGCATACATCGTCATGACACCAATGCATCGTTACATACTAGGAGAATACAAAAATATGTATCAAGCGGCTTTTGGTAAACGACTACCTTACAGGGCAGTCTTAATTAAAATGACATATTAAATGTAAAAATGAGTTGTCTGTAGTCTGTTTACGGACGATAGTTTAACGTGACAACGTCATAACAAGACATTGATGAAATTATATATAACCGATCGTGCCAAGCGTAACGTTACAATTAGCGTAACGGGACAATGAGGCATCCTTTTTCGTGCGTGCAGCTGGCGTTCATCGATTTATTAGACATTGTCACGTCAAAGACTCGCTTAAACATTCAAATGGCATCTACAATATTTCCGAGACTAAATTTATTCTAAAAAACCATTGAAGTTACAACCTACACGATAATATGGTCTAAACAAAATGTAAGCAAATTTTGAAAGTAACACGAATCCTCAGTTCTCGGGTAAGCAATAGTGACCACATTGATATGTTATAAGCAATAAATCTACATTTAATTCGTGTATAAATATGCCAGTAAAAGTGGTCATTTTAATTGAGACGATGCCTCGTTAACACGATACCTTATTATTACAATATGCGAAATGTTTACACGTAATGAAATGCACCATTTATAAATACACGTCTCTTAAAACTTGGTCAACAGTTAACACTCCAAGACCGTGTTTTGTGTGGTTTTGCTCTAAAACGTGTCTATGTAAAGATGAATAGGTAACTCGCCTTAGAAATATAACGACGTTAAAGGTAGGTAGCTTTATAATTATATAAATCGCCCATTTGAAATAGTCGTGCAAGAGCGAGACAAAGACATGCTTACATCTCTTTCATGTTTCATCAGCCAGTATTTTTTTGCATCAGTGTCCTTTACGAGCCCGGAATTAAATATAATAGTCTTTGTCTACCCTCCTTTTCATCGGTAATGAAAAAGACAGAGACAGATATGACCGTTACGTTCCAATAACACACAAGATACCTATACTCGTTCCACCGTAATTACGTTCTTCAAGTAGATTAGATCTGTAGATTAAATCGATTTTGTTAGAATAGATTCTTCACTATGATAAAACGAGCTCATACTCGACTCATAATTCTTGTCCTTTGTTAATTTGTTTAAGGCATAAAAATATAATAGAGCAGAGACATCGACATCGTCTAGTTGTCTTCGTCACGAATTCATTTCCAAACTTATCACAGTTTCCAGTTGTCGTTATAGCTCATAGTCGCTTCGCTTACTGTACATAGACACCTTTTAGCGTAAACAATGTCAAAGTGTTCGGTGCATTAACCTACGAAGCGTTTAATCTAACGACGAGCACGCCATACTAACACTTACCCTCGCTCCACGAATACTGATCATATTTTTATCTTAACACTGGTCCAAAAATATCAACTAGTAGCGTCCCTAAACGATCGAGTAGAAAAATACTTTTTATTATGCCTCACCGAAAACTAGCTTTTTCCATCGAGATAAATACAGGTTATAACCATGGATTGCATATATACTGAAACAAAATCAACACGTTGCGAAGGCGAGCAGTTATAAGTGTTTAGTTATAGTCTCGGTTTCCCTGAAATCCACACGATAAAGCAGAGAAAGAGACAGCACTGTGAAATCGTATGAAAGAGTGAGATAGACAGCCCAAACCATTTTCGTATCGGCCTGACGCAAGTCAGTTAAGTTTAAGTTTTGGGATAGATGTAGTACATGAACTGTTTCTAGACAATCCATTTTACAGCTGATCTGTTTGAGTACATATTGCATCTATGGTTATAACAGAACAATTCAGTCATATCTTTGGGTTTTCTGAATATCGCTTTATGCCCATGTTTGATAACGAACCAATGGTTGCATGTTTTAGACAAGTTAGCACAATACTTGCAAGAATACAGACCTCATTAGAAAAATCTAAGCAACTTGCAAGTCTATGTTACCTTATATTATTCACTACTAAGCGACATTTGCCATATATTCCTAAATATACTCATATTTCTGATAATCCTTACAAAACATAAACTTGCAGTGTTTAGATTTTTCTGATGAGAAGTGTATTTTGATAATTTCTGTGTACTGAGCTTACTCAGCGGACAGTTACAGTTATATTTCCACATAGTGTTAGGGAAACAGCTCAATTTTCTTATTTTATTTATATTCTGTTGATGTTTTACATTCATCGAAATGGATGTCAATCCCAGAGATAAAAATAATAATAATATATCCTCACGCCTTCCCACATGGGTCCCCGAAGGGGTAGGCAGAGGTGTATAGGTAATACCCACCAATCCCAGAGATTGTTCTTCGTTATTCAATCACAAAGTAAAAAGTACATTGACATCGCCATTTAAAAAAAAATTGGCTACAGGTGTGTTGCCATTAGTGAATTAGCAAGTGACATTTATGACATGATACAATTTAAATGTCAAACTGCAAAGACCACTCCATTTTCATACATGGTCATAATAGCGCACCCAACCACCCCTAATAACATATTTACTCCACTATCTGTGTATGGAATTTGTTGAACTGCTCCAAAGATCAAATTGGTCTAAGAGTGTTATACTACTCTACTGTGACAATATCAGTTTTCGTTGTCTTGCACAATGTTCCACATTCAATTACAAATCATATTTAAGTGTTGGCTCAATTCGTTTATTTTCGAAACTGGCAATATTTTAAGTGCAGCGTTGAAATACGTGTCACGTATTTTAATATAGTAATTTTAAAATATTAATTTAAAATAAAAAAGTAGGTAGGTAATACTAATACTCGCGTACGAATAGTAAATTGACAAAAGCAAAGGTAATTTCGTAAATTTAAAAAGATAATTTTTTAAAGGATTATCAAAATTAAACTTAAAATGAGCGTAAGGTCGAATGTTAATTGTTTGCGAACATTGTGCACAAACCTCTCGACATCTTAATTCTATGATAACTGTTAATACGATTACAGTAGACAGAGACTGTGAACTTTTCTTGATAAAACAAAGGTGGCAAACAAGCTTACGACACGCCTGATGTTAAGCGGTTACCATGGCGCATAATACCGAGTTGCTGGTATGGAGTAATCACTGTGCTAGCAGCATAGTGATCGAACCTAACACAACTGCTAGCACATCGCTTCTCAAGGGGTACGTGCTTGCAATGCATAAATTTCCCATTGAAAATATATTATCATAGGTACCTATGCTGCAAATCAGTGAAGATATCAATATCTTAACCGACAATATTCAGAAACTACAATTTATAGAAGGCATTCAGAAGTGTCTATACAGGATGTCCCAGAAAAAAAGAACAGTTGCCTTGTAGAAGGCTGTAGTCAAAAATCATAATCAAAATATTTTATTTGACATAAGCCTAGATGGGCACTTCGAAAAAGGTGCACGGTTCGGGTTGGTCGTTTCCATGGAGAAGAACCGGCAAGAAAGTTGTGAATATATCCACATGACGATGCAATAGAACAAATAGCTCCAAAAATACCAAAATGACAACATTAGTTAAGAGAGTAAATACTCATTTCGAAGTATGTAAATAATTTTAAACTTAGAACGAATTAATTTTTTTTATTAGCCTTCTTTCACTGCCATATGACATATTTGAGCAACTGTTATATTATCTGAAGCAGCCTGTATAGAGTTTAATATGAAAATGATGCGAACACTTATGATAACATTTAAGGCCGTTAGATAACATTATTTACCATTAAAGTACGTTTTTATTAATACATGTGTCGCGTGAACATTGGACAATACATACATTGTGAGTCAAATAAAACTTTTGACTGAGATAATACGACAACAAACGCGGCACGTTCAAAGATGTTTCCACCAACTGAGCTAATCAAGATCATCCCTACAACAATGCGAGACAATTTTAAGACTCATCTCTAAGGGACACTCATATATGAAGTAATAATTCCTTTTCAACCGCTTGGGATATGAAAAGAAACGAGTTTTGGACCTGTGAGACCAATTAAAATGTACTGAAATCGCAATAATTTTCGTGTAAAGGTTCGTTTATACCACTCGGATGTCCGCATTAAAGAATAATTTTATAAAGAGAAAAAAAGTGTCTGAGAAAGCAGACCTGACGAACCTAATGCCAAGGCATTCATACATGTACAAGTATATGATGACAATGCATTGACTTGCATGGATTCTTGGCATTTAAATACGACAGCAAAACCAATATGTATACAATGTTTAATGAACGATGAAATCTACATCCAACCGTGGACACATATGGTGATATAATGAATGAGAATGAGCTGCTTTAAAATATTAACGCACGAAATGTTACGTCGCAGAATAAACGAACCTTTTATAAAATACAAACTCAAATTCGTGGCTCAAGTTCGTCGGAAATTATATTTCTCCATATAAGGTAAGTAAACTCGGCTTATGTCCTTAAACAAATCCTATAATAGCCGTCTAAGTTATTAGTACATGTAAAAATAAATATACTATAATATTATAAACGAGCTTCCTATGTTGAAATTGTATCGTTATATTAATGTATATTACAATTGTATATATACTAGTGGCAGTAATCAACGTTCTTAATTCGCTTCGACAAATGATGCCAATAATTTTAACAAGGTTATTGTGTTAACACAAATATTACTTATGTATTGATCGGACGACAAATTCGAATGGCTATGCCCATAGAAATATTGCTATGCCCAAGGAAATATTGCCATGACCATAGAAATATTGCTATGAAATTCGGATTTCTTTTATTTGTGACCACAGACAACGTTCGTTCGAAATGTCAGTATCAAAACTCCAGTTTCGCATTTGGAGTTGTTGAAGCACTGCTGTAAATGTGCTGACATTTTGAGTATGTATAACGACCATAAAATATTCGAAGCTCATATTCCACGGCGACGATAAAGCATGGCTACGATAAAATATAGCTACAGGTATATGGATGAACAATATGCTCTAATTATTACATTTCAATGGATACAATAAATGTATAATAAAACCGTCCAATTATCCTTCGTATATATTCATACAATATATATAAAACTTCCTCAAAATATGTCGACTCACGTCCGACTCTCAGCTACCTATAGGTGCGTTGCACAAAACGGTAATTGGAATACGAATAAAAAAAGGAACAGTCGAAAATCAAATTAACCTAAAAAAAAATTTTAAACTAAAAAAAAACTAATTCAGGCGCGAACTAAACCAAAAAAAGTGCACGTTTCGACTAGTTTCCTCAACAAAACAATAAGAAAGCGAATTGTACAGCTGAAACCGTTAGGAACATACACGGACACACGTGAGCAACATCTTGATACTTCAAGAAATCCAGCACTTCTATACTAACATACTTATCACAGGTTAAAGGGGACAACTGGACAAGAGAGAAGGTTAGTGTTTCTCTTAATACGAACTTAAAACAACGCATAATGTACTGACGTATATGTCATATTAAAACCATACATTACTTCTAAGCCCAGAGCCCCGTCGCAGGGCGGTTGAGATCGATAACTTACTTATAACAATATTTTGACAGCAGACGTCAAGCGAAGCGTACAAAGCTGACATAGGGACGTCACACATAACCCGACCACGTTCAATCTCCCATCAATAATTAGTGTGACAAAAATATACTAGTTTTTATCGAACTTGGCCGGATTACGTCGCGACGGTATGCGTACACACTTAGCGACCAAACAAATGGGGAGCGAGTGCCATGAGAATAATAAACAAAACTACGTAGAATTGAATCTCGTGCGCCGAAATGCGGCAACTGTGAACGTCGTCTATGGGGTTTGAAGATATGTTTATCGCATTATAAAGCAAAATACGGCGCATAGTGACTTCCTTTACACACATATACTATACTATATAAGGAGGGCAGGATCACTACGGTAGCTTGAACACCTTCGGCGCAAAGTTTCACTACTAGCTTTTTTATTATTGTTATGTTATTTTGAACACCATTCCAGTCCCGCTAAGCGCGTCCAGAGCCTCGCCTGTGACGTCATCACGACGGCTCGCGGCGGCGCGGTGCCATGCCGCCAAGCGCCTCCAAATCCGGCCTTGAACGTACACTCTCGGTGCGTAGTCCTTCGTCGGGGTAATTGACGTGTCTGTCGAGCCTGTCCACATATCACAAAGTCCAACTCGTGGTCTAGTCCCACCCGTGGTCTAGTCCACCCGTGGACTAGTCCCATCCGTTCTCCTTCACCATGTGGGCGAGTTCAATTATGAACTTGCCCTCCTTGTATTTTTGACTCGATTCGAACGCGTGCTCCTGGAAACAGAGAGCACTTCGTCAATAGGCATGGCAATACAGTACAAGATATATATATATACACATAGAATATGTTGAAATAAGAGGCAGAAAAAAAAAGTAAGTGGCATTGAACTGTCATACGTAATTAGGGTATCGGTAAATAATAAAATCGGTAATGAATAAAACTAAAGCAAGATCTAGCAATGGTTTCGTATACCGTTAGCGCCATCTAGAGTCCGGATCCCGACAATTATCTTGTACAGTCGCTGCCAAAAGTGTTTTCAATACCATTCAGTCTGTCCCCTACCATTGAACCCTATGACGTTTAACAGGGGATACAAATAAAGATATAATCGCCTGCGCGTGCTATTTATCAAAGGGTCAAACACAAAGGGGTGTTGTGACCATAGACTGGTCAACGCTACGTCTCACAAAATTTGCTAACGTGAACAAAGACAGACTGCATGTATATGTGTAACTAACAATGATACAGGGCTGACTGTAATTTATACATAAACAAGACAGGTATTCATATATCATCACGTCGAGTCCCTCACGGGGTAGTCAGAGAGAGTAAAAGGCCAGATCTCTCTAGACTTGTTGTTTGTTCACCACACAAATATCTGCCCTCAGCGGGATTCGAACCCGCGACCTCAAGTTTCACAAGTAGGAGATCTAACCACTAGACCAGACAGCCGTCAAATATATATAGACCTGTTTCGCTTCATTCACATTTATCTCTCTTCAATCTCTCGTCTCTTTATACAAGCTTGCCGGTTAAGCATCAGATCGAATGCGCAATGAAGGGATTCGCGAAGCCAACTGGCCATCCCGAGAGTGTGATTATAAAGATGAAGAAAGGCATGTTACATTGAATTGGACATGTAGAAAAGTTCAAAGAGAGAAAGAAACAGATATACAATGCAAAGTGTCTGGAAAAAGAGGCAGAGGAAATCCACTCATGGGAACCTCCAGAGTATTAAAATCCGGCGAGTACATACGAAAAGACCGACGCATATGGATGCAGCGAAAGATGTTTGTAAGCTTAGATGGAACTGGCGGTTTAATCTCTCTGCCTACTCCTTGAGGGACTCGGCGCGATGATATGTATGTATTTACAATAACACAGATAAAAATACTAAGCTAATCTGTTGATAACATAACAAAACATATTGTTGACCTTGCGTGGACTTCCGAAAACAAAGCGTCTGTTATCAGGCAGATGAGTTTAGACTTGCGTCGCAGTTACGATAACGTATTACGGTCAAGGAGGTCGGATCACTTGCCGATACCAAGGTTCTGAGGGGTCTCGCAATACTTATGATATTACCAAACTAATGGCATTGACATTATAATTAATTTAATCATCATCATCATATCATCACGCCAAGTCCCTAACGGGGTAGGCAGAGAGTATAGAGCGCCAGTTCTCTCTAGACTTACATACCTCTTTCGCTTCGTCCACATTCATCAGTCTCTTCATACATGCTCGTCGGTTTCGAGTACTCTTAACGTTCCCGTCCTTCAGAGTCCGATCTATTTGATCCAGGTAGTTGGAACGTGGCCTTCCTCTACCTCTTCTTGCACACTTTTGCTTTGTATATCTGTTTCGTCAATCTTTCTTCACTCATCCTTTCTATGTGTCCAAACCAACGTAACATGCCTTTCTTCATCTTTACAATCACGCCCTCATTCACGCCAGTTGATTTGCGAATCTCTTCATTGCGGATTCGATCTAATATCGTTACGCCGCACATTTTTCGAAGAGATCGCATCTCGACTACATTCAAGCTATTTTCATACTTCCTCTGACATACCCAGGATTCGCTGCCATACAATAAGGTAGGTACCAATATCGCGTTATGGACAGCAACTCGAGCATTCTTGCTCAGACTTTTACTGCCCATCAACGCCGACATGGCTCCATTCACCTTATTTCCGGCAGTTATCCTTCTTTCAATATCTTTTTCATACTTTCCATCTCGTGTGAACATGCTTCCAAGATATACAAATTCATTCACTTGCTCTAGAATTTGCCCATTTACCGATATAGCACACTCGGTCGCTTGTTCATCTCTTTCGAATACCAGAACCTTAGTCTTGCCAGCGTTTAGGCGCAACCCCTTCTTTTCACATTCTTCTTTCATTATGGTAACTAGTGACTGCAGTTCGCCCAGTAAAACCGCGTCATCGGCGTATAATAGGCAGTTGACCACTAAGTTTCCCATTTTCACTCCACATCCGTTCGTTCTTAGTGCTCTCAGACAGTTATCTAGATATATAATGAACAGCCAGGCAGACATGATACACCTTTGTTTGACCCCCGACTTCACATCAAACCAGGGTGACATCTCACCGTTAACCCTAACGCACGCCTCGCTATCACTATAGAGTGATTTCACGGCATGCAGTAGGGAACTGCTCACTCCATATCCAAGCAACACGTCCCAGAGTTCCTTTCGTACGACTCTATCAAATGCCTTCTCCAAGTCGACGAAAGTGCAGAAAACCTTTTGGTTAATATCCAAAAACTTTTCCGCGATTCCGCGAAGCGAGAAGGTTTGATCCATACATCCTCTTCCTGGTCTAAATCCACCTTGGGATTCCCAGAGAAATCTTTCGGATCGCTCCTGCATTCTTATCGTCAGGATCTTCGTATACACTTTACTAGCTAAGCTGACCAAGCTGATGGCTCTGTAGTTTGAGCAGTCCAATCGTGATCCCTTTCCTTTATAGAAAGGCACGATGACTGCCCGCCTCCAGTCGTCCGGAACATCACCCTTTTCCCAGCAAAGATTGCATAGCAAATAGATGACGTCCCAGACCGCTGGTCCACCGTACTTGATCATCTCAGCCGTAATCCCATCTATTCCCGCAGCTTTTCCACATTTTAGACTTCTTATCGCACTTACAATCCCTCCCATACTTATTTTATCCGCTATAGGATCCTCGACAGATTCTGTTGGAGGCAGCTCTGTGAGTAGATCAGCGGCATCATCATCAT